>JAASGV010000293.1:0-29054 GCA_023334355.1 Globisporangium abappressorium
CACCAGCAATGCTCCCTGGAGCCTTGGAATGGGTAGCTGGACTTTGCGTTCTTGAAGATGAGCAGAAGGAGTAGGATATTGGTATCGCTACCACCTTTTAGAAGCGCACACATCGTTATGTCTTCTCAAATACAGCAACACAAGACAGAACACCACAGTCAACAGAGACTTCAATGCATATTTGAAGTTCACAAATGAACTCATACCGAGGTGATGCTTCTGTGCTTCACATGCTCAGCGCCAAAAAAGTCGAGTGTTCGACAGTCGTCTAGATCGATAACAAAATAACTCTCGTCCATGCTGAACTTGCAGGTAGGGTCGAGTGTGCCGTCATCGAACTCGCGCTTCAGCCGTCCAAGATGAACCGCAACTGAGCGATCAATCTGCTTCATCTTCTCATCGCTCACTTACTCCTTGTCCTGGAACCGCCTGTAGACAACGCTGTTGCGCTTCAGATAGTTTTGGATACTGCGAGAGGTATATAGGGCTTGCTTGACTTGCAAAATGACTAGTTGGATTATGGATACTCGCTGTACTCGATTAGGCTTCCTCCAATCTCAACAGCCAGACGCACAGATAGCTTGACACCGGCTCGTCGAAGGCGCTCAAATTCGCTGAGAAGCAAAGGGTACAGCCATTCCCAATGCTTGCTTAGCTTATTTCCTCTTCCGATCAATGCCTTCACTAGAAACTGTGAGCGGCTGGAGCTGGCGTACTTGAGTTGGCTATTGCGGTGATTTGTCGTCATGTTCACCAGTCGCGCGCTTTGTTGAGATTCACAGCACGGGTTGCAGATCGAAATAGAGTGGGAAATCCGGTCACAGTGCGACCGAACAAGCCCCTCTCACCTGCCCTCTGGGAGTCAGCTTTCATCCATTATGTGAACACCACGCGGCCCACTAGAGGAATCGCGTGCGGGAGCGCTCTTTGGCTTTCCCCACTCGTTGTTGTCTGGTCCATCTTGAGATGCTGGCGTTGGCCCCACTGCGCTGCTGTTGGATGCCCCGCTGTCAGTTTTTTTCTTGAATGGAATGGATTGGCGCAAGTCACGGCTAAATAAAGCGCGCGACTAAGTTGAGTGATTGCTGTGGGGTCACAACTACATATTATGCATAATTAAATACGATCAACGTACCTAAAAGTCTAATTTAAGCGCGAGAGAGGGCTATTCAAGTCATTTGACTAATAAGAGTGGATGTGACGGGGTCACACAGCACCTTGCGTAGTGGAAGCGTTAACAACGCTGCAAGTGAACTTGCTGATACAGCGTATCCGGTGCCTGACACCCTGGTTGCTTCTGGCGGTGCAAAAGCCAAACTGAATACATTTTGCGGTTATCTTCCTGCAATGCTCTATCCTAATAATAGACGCATACAAACTCTAGGACTAACCACATGCTTGAACTTCTGGTTCAAGCTCCCCCTCCTCGTAAATATCCTTTTTACGAGGCCCATACCATGAGTGACAGAGACTCATTAAGGTGACGGGAGGCTGTCGTGCGTTCGACGTGCCGACAGCCCGTACTTGGTGTCTCCCACACTAAGTACTGATTAGTGTATCCCACACTAATTGTAACGGATATGACCCCGTTACAGTGGAAGATGCAATGACCGTTTGCTTGGATTTTAATTCTGAAGGCATTTACGTATATGAATTTTAATCCATTCTAACTCAGTTCTGATTTAATGGTATGTGCAGGGATTCACCTACAACGGTATGAAGAAACGAGGTGAAGGACCTTAAATATATCATGTATAAAGGGATATCAGATAGCTCCGGCATCGGATAAGACAGGTTCATCTGTTTTGACTTGTGTTGGGTATGCTGTATCTGTATTTTCGAAATCGACACAGCAATTCGTTGTTGGATTTTGACTTCTGCTGGGTAAAATAATATAGCGCCATTACATGTACAGGACCAACAAGGAGGGAAGCAGCGCGCGTGGATTTTTTGGCGTGTCGGATGAAAAGGATCGGAGCGATATCGTACGCACAGAGGAGGCCATGCTGAGCCGCTTGTGGAGGTCAAAGATGAAGAGGGGAAGTGCCGGTTCTGTCAAGTGGTTCTTTTTGGTTTCTTCGAAAACCTCCTGTCGTTTTATTAACTTGACGTTTCGACCACCACTCTCTTTCCGGGTCTTCTCTTCCTTCAGCAGCAGCAAAGACGCGCACTCGGAAGTGAGCTTTCTTCGTGCTGAAAGAAGTGCAATATTTTTAGCTGGTGGCTATCTGCATAACCATTGGCTAAAAAATATGCTGATTGTGCGACGTGATTGGATGAAAATATCGTTCTCCCCCAAACCATACAAAAATCAAGTCAAAGGGGGAGCCTTATACATTATAAAGAAGTAGTCCCCCACTCCATACAAAAAGCAAGTTAGAGGGAGAATCGTTCGAAACCTCTATAAAACCTGCTGGTCCGTGATTGGATGAAACGAATTTCATCCAATCAAAGCTTGTCGGTAAGCGCTTCTCCCTCCGCAACATGCTCATGCGTGTCTTTGACACTTGCGGTCAAACAGCACACAGCCGTGGCCGCCCCGGATGGCGGCTGGCGAGCCACGAACGAGGCGCTGCTGGCTCGCTCAGTGTCCGCGAGGAAGAAGAAGGAGAAGCTCAAGCCAAGCCAAGCCAAGCCAAGCGGGAGGGAAGCACGCGTGTCGCCTGCATCTATCGCACCACCGCCTTCTCTGTGTGGTGCCCGCCGTCCCGCGCGCCTTCTCTGCGACTAGCGAGCCGTTCGGTCGTTCCGCCTGTAGTTACCGGTACTTCTGTTAAACAACAGCGCGCTCGCACAAATCATCTTCGGATGGAGATGATGACGTCCGCGTGGCGCTCGCTCATGTACGGCGCCGGCGCCGCTGGCTCGGCCGCGGCCGACGTCGCGGCGGGCCGCAAGATCCTCGAAAAGATCCAGCTCGCGCTGCTGCAGGCGTTCCAGAAGCACGGCGCGCACGCGCTGTCGGCGGACGAGATCGCGCCGATCAAGGTGCTCTGCGATCAGCTCCTGCCCGCCCACTGTACGTGGGTTGCCTGTGAAATGAGCTGCTGTGCTACTCTCCCATCATTTCTTTTTCTTTTCATACTCCTGAGTATGGGAAATATGGAAGATCTGTTGCGTGTTGATAGGTTTAATGTGCTGGTGTTAATTGGTGTTTGCTACTTGGTTTGCTATCGCTCTTCATGTGCAGTTCAGCTGAGCGTTCCTAATGCCCAAGCTGCGGCAATGACGTCGGCGGCGGTGCGACGGAAAGCGCGGCGCGTGCGCTACCAGCACATTTGGGAAGATGACAAGTTCTCCATGGGGTACGTCCAGTGTTTTCTATCACAAATGGATGAGATAGATGCAGTTTCTAATATCCTCCTCTCTGTCTTGCTACTCTTATTGTACGCAGCATCTTCATCCTGCCTCCGGGAGCGTCGATCCCGCTGCACGACCACCCCGAGATGAGCGTCATCTCACGGGTTCTTTACGGCAACCTGCACGTCAAGGCGTGCGACATCGTCCCGCAGAAAGAAGCCGCTGCGCTCGTGAACCAGCAGGGCTTCAACAGAGAAGAAGATGCTTCATCGTCCCAGCCGCAGATCGTCGCGCGGATGTGCGCCAATCAAGTGATCACTGCACCGTACACAACGGAGCTGCTCCCAGACCGCGGCAACCTGCACGAGTTCGTCGCCGGCAACGCAATGGGCTGCGCGATCTTCGACATCCTGACGCCGCCATACGAGCCGGACGACGGTCGCGACTGCACGTACTACCGCTTTGTTGGCGACGCGCGAGCTTCTGCTGGTGCTGATGACGGCGCGCTCGTGGCGCTCGAGATCTTCGATCCCGAGGACTTTGAGGTAGCGTCCGAGCCATATCTGGGTCCGCGGCTGGCGCCGCATGTGAACGCTGGTGCAGCGGCCCCCGGTGTGTCGACCGCGTCGTCGTCCTCGTCCATGTCTTCCATGTCGTCCTCGCCGTCGTCTTCGGGCGGACCGTTGTCCCCCTAATCAAGCTTCAATCAAGGACGAGGAAAGGACGTGTCTTGTATAGAGGGAAAAAGAAACGTGTCGTGTGTAATTATAACCAGTAGTAATTGATTTTCATTTGTTTTCAGCCAATCACATCACAAACAACGCAACTTTCTCGTCGTTTTTACCGTGATGACTGAATCATCACAGAACCGCCAAAACGAGGCTTCATTCTCTTCATAATCTAATGCTCAAACACAGAAGAGTCTAGAAAGTAGCTACCACAATTACATTTGAATTCAAATCATCTCGTCGAAATCGACGTGCTATCGGTTTAAAAGGGGCTACGATTTTTGCGGTGCGTTCTGGTCATGTAAATTTGGCAGGACGCGCGACCAAAGCAGAAAGCGCGTCACCCAGACTCGGCTGCACGAGGCGACGAACCAAGGTGAGCGGCAGACTGACAGCGCAGTCGTTGACACCACCGTCTGCATGTTCATGAGAGCGCCCACGCGCCCGCTGTGCGCACTTTACCGCGCCGCGTGTGCGCCTAAATGGCCGCTCACGTGCAGTTGGTTGCCGGCAAGAAGACGCTGTTCTTGATGTCGTTTGCGTTGAGCTGAACATATTGGGTTCTCTTTATGCGTGTGGCGCTCCTGAGATGGCGCAAATGCATTAGCGCTTGGGCTGTACTCACGTCATTTTACCTCGACTTTGTTGTTGTTGCTGTTGTTGTTGCTACTGTGGATCGCGCGCTCGAGCATTGAAAGAAGTTACTGCGTTAGCACCAAGAACGCGACAACATAACATGACATCCCGCATTTGGCTGCGCCTGGAGCTCTTTGAGCTTGGCTTGCTGCCACTCCCGTCCAAGTACGCGGCGACGCTGACGGTAGCGAATGTGAAGAAGTCGCTCGATGCGCTCCACGCGCAGTTCGAGGCTGCGAAGGCGGACGCGGCGGCGGCGGCCAACGGCGACGACGCAGAAATGACGGACGCAAGCCCCGCCTCCGAACTCGCCGCGGGCTTCACCGAAAGCGACAACCTGAACCGCGTCACGTGCGTATTTATTATCCCCTCATTATTCGCAAGTGACGGCGAATGCTTGTTTCATTCTAACATGCCAGATGTGCTCTTCCGAATGAATTATATCTGTGTGTAGCTTTCCATTCTGGCGAGATGCCGTTGCAAGCGTGTTCCAGTGGCGCGAGCAGGACTACAAGGCGTACGCTTAACGCTAGCAGCTGCTTTCGAATATGACAAGGTTAGCGTGTGACCCACTCGCTCACTTTGTTTGTATGGTACCAAATTGTGATTACAGGTTCTGGCTGCTGCTGGTGCAGTTCCATCGCAAGATCGCCGTGAAGCAGTCGTACGTGGCGTCGCTGCCAGTCGTCTTTGACGAAGCGCAGTGCTTGGTCCATGAGGAAGTGCCGGTGTTCAAGATCGCAATCTTCCTGTTCATCCAGACGGTGAAGCCGCACTCGTGGCGCTCCAAGTACTCGCTCGAATCGTTCAATGCGGTCTGGTACCGAGAGCACGCAGCTGCGCTCGATGCCGCTGCGGCTGTCGGTGGCGGTGCAGCAATTGCAACAGCGCCACACTCGGGAAGCGGCAACCGATCGCCTCAGCTGAAGGGAAGCGCGAGTCCGACGCTGCAGGCTTCGCCGCACACCATGGGCATGCAGGACCGCTCGACCTCGGACGCGTACTACCTGGAGTTTGTGCGCGAGAAGCTGGACGACTTGTTCACGCTGCTATACCCGTCGGTCGAACTGAAAGAAGAAAGCAACACGATTGTGAGCGCCGACCAGATCGACCTGCTCGGGTTCCTGCTCTGCGTCGGCAGCAGCGACATGTTCGACACGTCCGAGAAGCTCAGTGCGTCATACCCGTCGTGGCCGAGCAGCGACGCTGAACAAGCTGCTGTGAGCAACGATGCGTTCCTATCTGGTGGACTGCGAGCCGAGAACGGCGCAAAGATCTGTGCGTTCTTCAAGAAGAACCTGTCGCTGAACGAGACGCTGTACCCGCCCGTGGGGTTCACACTCAACTCGGTTGCGTCCTTCCTGCTGTCCAGTACGTGTCGCTATTGTGTCTTATGGTTGTGGTCGCTCTGTAAATAAACAGGCAATGGCTGTGTGTGTTGTTTGTTTTGCAGATGACTCCACGCAGAGCGCGCCAGCGTCGTCTCTGCTCCAAGCGCCGACCGTGCTCTCGAACTTCTCCAAGACCACGATCATCAAGCGCGCAGAAGAGTTTGCGGACAACAGCAAGGGTGACTCGGACCTGATCATCTTCTCCTGCCACGACGCGTACATCTACGTGCTCGGACCAACGCGCAATGTGATGATCACTGCGTGCAACAACTGCAAGATCATCACGGCGCCAAACACGGGGGTCCTGTCGATGGACCGATGCGAGAACGTCCAGATCACCGCGATCTCGAGTCTCATCCGAGTCAGGTAAGCAAGTTTTTCTGCTGTACTACTTGGAACTCTGTCAGTCCTCCTAACCGATGCGTGTGTGCATGTTGAAATTAACGTGTTACCCCTTTTAGCAACTGCCTGGACTCGACGATCAATGCGTACACCCTCGTCCCAGTGATCATGAGTGGCGAGAACGTCGGCGTGGAGCTCGGTCCGTACAACACAAGGTACAGTGGACTCGCGCAGCAATTGTCGGACGCGCAGTTTCACTTCAATCCAGAGTCCCTTGGTGCCTGGAACTCGTTCCTGAATCTGGACAGCGAGAAAGGTGCGTGCGTTCATTGCCGTAGTAAGCACTACCTGACTTGTTGGTTGTGGTGATAGTATTGCTGATCTGGCACGTTGCTATCCTTGAACAGTTGATAGCGCAGTTGGGAACGAGAAAGCACCGATTTCTGTTCAGTCGCCAACTGCGTTTCGAGAGGTGATTGTCCCAGCGAAGATCCCAGGCGCGAGTGCGACCGATCGACCGTTCCCATTGCCGCAGGAGTATGCCACTGCGCTCAAGTCACAGCACGAGACAGTCGAGGCGTTACGGCACCTGGTGCGCAGCGACGAGTTTGACTTGACGACGAAGCGCACGATGGAGATGGTGATCCAGATGCGCTTCAAGGAGTGGCTCTCGGCGACGGGCAATGCGCGTCAGATCCTGGACCTCGTGCACATTGAGCGCAACCGAACGCAGCAACACCACAACAGTGGCAGTGCCAGCCCGTCTCCTGCGAAGTAAACGAGGGGTCGTGAAGATAGAGAAAGAAAGAGACAGAGCAAGCGATCACCCACCGTCCGCACCCAGGCATAGTTTATGAGAACACATACATTGTCCACGAGAACAAACCCTGTTTGCAGCACGTATCCAATATCGCTTTTATTGCTGCAGGCAACAGGCGCAGTTGGATGCCTTCATTGGCGCTTGGCTCGAAGCTCGCACCCAGCCTCGTTGGATGACTGGACGGCATCGAGCCGCTCAAGCAGGTGCTCGTGGTCGCAGCGACAAACCGACCGGACCTGATCGATTGCGCGCTAATTCGTCATCGACCGCGCAAGGCGTGCGCATCCGCCACTTCCTCAAGGTGCTCACGCTCATCCAGCCGCAGATCGACAACGCCATGCTGGCGTTCTTTGAGAATTTCCGCCTGGGCCGCATGAAGAAGAAGTAGGCTGGCGTGTTACTTGACATCTCGTACCTACAAACATACACCATGGCGAACAAAAGGGCGAGCAATGGCTTTCAGATCAAGTCTCGCAGTCAACTTGGATACTGAGAAGCATCCATCTGGACCCACATTTGGATGGCTACATTGTCGACTTTATAAATTTTGTCAACTTATCAAGCTGTAAGTTGCAGCCAATGATCATAAAAATGGCAGCATTTTCAAGTCGACAAAGTGTTTGCTCAAACTCAGGTCGTAATGAGTTGATACCTTGACTTTTACGCCCTTGCGTGTTTGTCTGAGATCACTTTTTATTTAGAAATTGTAAGTCCACACAGAAACGCACCTCTTGATAATGCTAAAGTTGAAGTGGTCGTGTGTCGCTGCTTCGATTGGCCGAAACGTCAGCCCACTCCTGCCTTCTGATTGGCCCATTTCCGGTCTCCGCACTCGCATTCAGCGAATCAGACGCCAGAAAGGAACATGGGCCACGTTCTGCAACGAGTTTCACAAGTCCCGCGCACGATCAAAGGATCCGCGATTTGGCCCCCCGCGCCATGGCGCGCAATGGGAGAGGCGATGTGTTGGCTTTAAAGTCCGATCACGAGGTTTTCACGCCTTCGAGGCGATGCAAAACTGCGCTTGTACACTGGCGGGTCATCCCTTCCGTTTCCGCGCCACCGCTCCATGCGAGTGCCTCCAGGCAAACCGCAGCCACCCAACCGCCCTGTCGATACAATTGATACAGTGGAAGCCACGATCGTGGTTCTTGCCTGGGACCGGACGACGCACGCGCCTTTGGAACTCTTCGCATGGTGATAGGGGCCGTGTGCAGCTTCTTTCATTTTTGCTTTTGCTCCTGAGCGCGCACTTCGCCGTCCTCAAGACCATTCGCCTCGCTTTCCTCCCCCACTCTTCTCAAAATGGCCGCCTTCCCAGTCGACAGCGCTACCCTCGGGTTCCCTCGCATGGGCCCAAACCGTGAGCTCAAGTTCGCGCTCGAGAAGTTCTGGCGCAACAAGCTGTCCGAGGAGGAGCTCTTCAAGGTGGCGCACGCCGTCGAGGAGGCCAACTGGCGCAAGCAGGTTGACTCGGGCGTCAACCGCGTGGCCGTGGGCCTCTTCTCGCTCTACGACCACGTGCTCGACTGGACGTACTACTTGGGAGCGGCCCCAGAGCGCTTCGCGTCGGTGGCCCCAGGCCTCACGCAGTACTTCGCCATGGCCCGCGGCGTCGACGGCATCCCAGCGCTCGACATGACCAAGTGGTTCGACTCGAACTACCACTACGAAGTGCCGGAGCTGAACGCCAAGACGTCGCCAAAGGCCAACTTTGCGAGCTACCTGGCGAACGTGCAGCGCGCGCTCGCGGTGGTCGGCCCAAACAAGACTGTGCCAGTGATCCTCGGCCCACTGACGTACCTGAGTCTGTCCAAGTACGACGGCGTGACCTTCGACGAGGTGCTCGTGAAGCTGCTGCCTCTGTACACGCAGCTGCTGAATGACCTGGCGGCGTTGGGCATCCGTGAGGTGCAGGTGCACGAGCCATCGCTGGTGGCTGCCGGCTCGGAGAAGCTCGTGGCGCACTTGCCGACGGTGTACGGCTCGAAGAGCGTGACGGGTGCGATCCAGCACGCGGAGATCGCGATCAACCTGGCGACGTACTTTGAGGAGATCAACCACGACGTGTACAAGTGGTTCGGCGAGTCGAACGTGGCGGCGTTGTCGCTGGACTTCACGCGCGGCGACAACCTGTCGGTGCTGCAGAAGTTCGGTTTCCCAGCCAACAAGCGTCTCGGCGCCGGTATTATCGACGGTCGCTCGGTGTGGAAGTTCAACCCGGAGCAGGTGGTGAAGCTTGTGGCGGACATCAAGACGGTGCTGGCGGCATCGGAGAACGTGGCGCTGACGATCCAGACGAGCTCGTCGCTGCAGCACGTGCCGTACACGACTGAGTGCGAGCAGGCGCTGAACGCCGGCGAGACGGACGGTCTTCTCGGTGTGCTCTCGTTCGCGTACGAGAAGCTGGCGGAGTTGGAGGTGGTGAAGACCATCGCTTCGAACGGCGAGGAAGGTGCGAAGAGCGTGATTAACGACGCGAAGAAGGCGTGGGCGGTGTACTACGAGAAGAACCCAGCCAAGGCGGCCGTGCAGACGCGCCTGGCTGCGGTGACGGAGGCGGACTTCAAGCGTCCATCGCCGTTCGCTGAGCGTCGCCCATCGCAGCTGAAGAACTTGCCGATCCTCCCAACGACGACGATCGGTTCGTTCCCTCAGACCCCTCAGATCCGTGCTTTGCGCCGCAAGCTCAAGGCGGGCGAGATCACACTGACCCACTACCAGGCCAAGATCGACGAGCAGATCGCGTTCAACATCGGCATCCAGGAGGCTCTGGGTCTGGACATCCTTGTCCACGGCGAGCCAGAGCGTACCGACATGGTCGAGTACTTTGCCGAGAAGCTTGAGGGCTTCGCGTTCACGCAGAACGGCTGGGTGCAGAGCTACGGCTCGCGCTGCGTGCGTCCACCAGTGATCTTCGCGGACCTGGTGCGTCCAGTGGACATGACGGTGCGCGAGTTCGTGGTGGCGCAGTCGTTCACGACCAAGCCGGTGAAGGGCATGCTCACGGGTCCGGTGACGATCCTAAACTGGTCGTTCCCTCGCAAGGATATCTCTCGCAAGGAGCAGGCGTTCCAGCTGGCGTTGTGCCTGCGTGACGAAGTGGCGGACTTGGAGGCTGCCAAGTGCTCGGTGATCCAGGTGGACGAGCCGGCGCTCCGTGAAGGTATGCCTCTGAAGCTCGCGAAGAAGGACGAGTATTTGACGTGGGCCGTGAACGCGTTCCGTCTGTCGACGGGCGTGGCGAAGAACGAGACGTCGATCCACACACACATGTGCTACTGCGAGTTCTCGGACTGCATGCACGCGATCGCGGACATTGACGCGGACGTGAACTCGATCGAGAACGCGCGTTCGGACGATGAGACAATCCGCTCGTTCAAGGCGATCGGCTACCAGCGCGACTTGGGCCCGGGCACGTACGACATCCACTCGCCGGTGGTGCCGCCAAAGGAGCAGATCGTGCAGAAGCTCAAGAGCTTCCTGGCGCTGCTGCCGGCGTCGCAGGTGGTGGTGAACCCGGACTGCGGTCTGAAGACCCGTAAGTGGCCAGAGACCATCGCGGCGCTGCGCAACATGGTGGACGCCACGCTGGAAGTCCGCGCCTCGCTTTAGAGCGTTTGTTGCCAACCCACCAACCCAAGTGACGTCTGAGTGAAGACTGAAGACTGTCTGACCCAACTTCCGATCCCCCTTGCGCTCACAGTGCGAGAAGCCCATTCGTTGATGAAGAAACCACCAGAAAGAAGCCATTTATTTCAGAAGAATGCGCCAGTGTCCTCTGTAGGACGTTGTGCCCATTTTTCCATGCGCTCTCTCTTCTTAGAGAGGGAGTGACGTGTCCAATGTGCCGAGTTTAAGTAGCAGGTGAACTCGCCACGTTAGAATTGAAATAACTATCACCAACAAAGAAAGCTCTTCTGTGCGATAGAGGGGGAAGAGGGGGATTTGATCTCTTCACTTCTCTCTCTATTAGATTTCTCAACCAACAGCCAACTGTCTTTGTTCTTGATAACTTCGTCTTGATTTGGAATTCATTTCATTTGAGTCTCATGAGATCACCTGAACAAACACCACGTGCTCTGACGGAGAAGCCCGTAACTTCGACTCTCTTGGTCCTCAGATTCAGGGTATTCGTAAGTGACCAAACGGCCTCTCAAATCCTTCGGTAGTGTTGTTTCCCATCCATGGTGAACGCCTCCAATAACTTCTGCAAACAAGTTCACCCCAATCTAATAACAATACCTACACGAAATGGAGAGGTTATTTACCTCTGATTTCAAAGTCGACAGAACAACTACACGTGGTTGCGTCTTTTGAAATAACTTTGCCTGCCACCTCTCCATGTTGGGGAGATACTACTTGAAATACGTGGAGAAATTTGAGAATTGGAGGCTTTGGCGGACCTTGTGAGTACCGTTCACTTGATACTGTCGCTCTCATCCCATCCTGCTCAAGCTCTACTCTACTGTCGTATCCTGACGGCCAAGAGCTCCATCGAACTGGGCTGCGAGATCCAAGAAGCAGTTTGGTACTAAAGATTCCACGGCATTCCTTCGTATTGTTTCTATCAAAAATCTACTTCTTCATGCGGCCCAGGCGGAAATTCTCAAAGAACGCCAGCATAGCGCTATCGATCTGCGGCTGAATGAGTGTGAGCGCCTTGAGGAAGTGGCGGATGCGCACGCACTCGGCGCTCTTGCTCTCGTCGATCGCCGCCATCGCCGCCTCGCGACAGAGCGAGTAAAGCTCCGCACCAGAGAACTGCGCGGTCGCGATCGCCAGCTCCTGCAGGTCCACGTCCTCGTGCAACGGCATGCGCCGGCAGTGGATCGACAGGATCTCCTTGCGCGCCTGCAGGTCCGGCGGCCCCACGAAGAGCACGCGGTCGATGCGACCGGGACGCATGAGCGCGCTGTCGATCAGGTCCGGCCGGTTCGTCGCCGCGACCACGAGCACCTGCTTGAGTGGCTCGATACCGTCCAGCTCGGTCAGCAGCTGGCTGAGCACGCGGTCTGCAACCTGGGAGCCGCCGTCGCCCCCACGCTGGCTCGCGATCGCGTCAATCTCGTCAAAGAACACGACGGTCGGCGCCGCGGCGCGCGCCTTGCGGAAGATCGCCTGCACCGCCTTCTCGGACTCGCCGACCCACTTGCTGAAGAGCTCGGGGCCTTTGATCGCGATGAAGTTCATGGAGCTCTCGGTCGCCAGCGCCTTGGCTGTGAGCGTCTTGCTGCATCCTGGAGGACCGTATAGGAGCACACCCTTAGGCGGACGGATGCCCATGCGCACAAAGGCCTCCGGGTGCTTGAGCGGCCACTCCACGGCCTCCTTGAGCTGCTGCTTGATCATATGCTGGCCGCCGATGTCGCTCCAGAGCACGCGCGGTACGTCGATCGCGATCTCCCGCAGCGCGCTCGGCCGAATGCCGCTCATAGCGTGCTTGAGGTCGCTGATCTCGACGGAGAACGATGGTAGCTGGGTCGCTGGATGCAGAGGGTGGAAGTTGTGGATCGAGTCCATCAAACTACTATCAGTGACTTGCTGTTGCTGTTGCTTGCGGAGCGCAAAGGAGCGCTGCAGAGCCAACAGCGCCGCCTCCTTGCAGAGCGCACTGAGATCGGCGCCGACGTACCCGTGCACCGACCCGCTGAGCTCCAGGAGCTGCTCGTCCGTGACACAGTGTGGGAGCCGGGCGAGCGTCACGCGCAGGATGTCGAGGCGATCTTTCGCATTCGGGATCGAGATCTCCACCTCCCTGTCGAAGCGTCCGGGACGGCGGATCGCCGGGTCCAGCGCGTTCGGCCGGTTCGTCGCGGCGAGCACCACGACCTGCGCGCTCTTCTCGAGTCCGTCCATGAGCGTCAGCAGCGTGGCGACCATGCGCTTCTCCATATCGCCCACGCGGCCGTCGCGCTTGGGGCAAATCGCGTCGATCTCGTCGATGAAGATGAGCGACGGGCCGGCACGCGCCGCGCTCTCGAAGATCTTGCGCAGATTCGCCTCGCTCTCGCCTATGTACTTGCTCACGACCTCGGGGCCGTTGATGAAGAAGATCTTGGCGTTCAGCTCCGCGGCCAACGCGCGCGCGATGAGCGTCTTCCCCGTTCCCGGAGGACCAAACATGAGCAGTCCCTTGGGCGGCGGCAGCCCGAACTTGCGGAACATGTCGGGGTTCACGAGCGGCTGCTCGATGATCTGGCGGATCGTCTCGATTTCAGCTTTCAGTCCGCCGACCGAGGCGAACCCTCGCAGCTGTGATGTGGTGTTACTGCTATTAATATTGGTCTTTGTTGTTGTATCTGGACTGAGTTTGAGTGCTGCAAGCTGGTCTTCAATGGGCTGCTCAGTATTTTTTTCCTCTTCTCGTTTCTCCCAATCGATCGTCAGACTCGTCTGCCGTGTCATGCGGTACACCATCACCACTCTATTCGCTGCATCACCATCATCACCACTGCTGCTATCTTCATTGTCTTCCTGACTGACTCTTGTGACCTTAAACACTGTGTTGACGCCATGAACAGACAGCGAAAGCAGCGCCTGCACGTGCAGCAGCACGCCGTCGAGCATCGCGGCGACGTATCGCGCCAGCAGCGCTCGCTCCTTCTCGAACGGCAGGCGGCTCGCGCGGGACACCACGTGCAGACTCACGGCTTTCACCTCTTTCTGTGAAATGATGCAGTCGCGCACTTGCTTCAGCGGACAAACGCTCACGACCTCGACGCCCTGCTGCTTCGTGTGCTCCTCCCACATGGAGCTGAGCCCCACGCCGTGACGCTTGATCTTGTCCATCGGCCACGCGATGCCACACAGCAGCAGTCGCTGGTGCTGGTGCTGCTCATCCAGCTGTTCACTGTTGTTGTTACTGGCAAACACAGTGATACAACTGCCTGCTTCGATACGATATGCACCCATGTCCTGCGGACTCAGATACACTTTCGAGAGCCCAAGCGCCGAGCGCGTACCGCCTCGAACAAACTGCACGCGGCCACGAAGCCCCGATGCCGTTGCTGAGCTGCTCGTCGCTGAAGCGCTGTCTTGCTGTGAGCGCTGCTGCTGCTGTGCTGTCTGCCGTGCCATGTTCACTGCCTATCTGTCTGTAATGAAGAGCGCGCGGATCGCTTCACCTTGGCTCATGCACGTGCAGTGTTTTCGATGGTTGGCAAAACAGATAAAAATCGCTCAAATAGTGCCATTACGTGTCACTAAATCTCACTAAAATGAAATAGTGGCAGTTTAGTTACCTCATCAAATAGATAATCAGCCTTCTGATCGTTTTGAAGAGGTTTATGAGAGGCATTGGAAAATGGCTACATTCTGATTGAAAGGCATGGATGGATACAAAAAGGGGAAATCCAAATGAACAGCGTTTACACACTCTAAATTAATAGTTTTTTCTATGCGTCTACCTATCTCTATCAAAGCTCCACGTCCGTGTTGCGCATGTACTTGTCGCGGTCTTTCGCGGTGCGGATCAGCGCGCGCCAGGCGCGGCTCTGCTCCAGCAACTGCGAGTTGCCGACGATCCACAGACTGCTCTTCGCGCGCGTGATCGCGACGTTCATGCGGCGCTCGTCCGCCCAGAAGGCGTCCAGTTTGCCCTGTGAGTTGCTGTCGTTTTTGCGTCGTTTGCCACCGCCGCCGCTCGTTCGCACACACGAGTAGATGATGATCTCCTTCTCTCGCCCCTGGAAGCCGTCCACTGTGTTGACCTCAATGTCCAGGCGCTGGTCCACGTCTTTCTCCAATCGACTCAGGTGCGAGCCGAGCTCGTATATCTGCTGCTTGTACGGCGCGATGATCCCGATCTTCTTCTTCCAGTCCATCTCCGGGTACTTCTTCAGCAACCCACGCACGAGCAGCAGAATGAACTCCACCTCGGTCAGGTTACGCAGCGACTTGGAGCCGCTCACCTGACTCTGCTGGCCGCTGAGCACGTCATAGAACACAAACGGCTTGAAGAGCTTGTCCACGTGGTACTTGCGCGCCGTCCAGTCGCTCATCTTGGCGTCCTGGACGAGCTTGCCCTTGTAAAAATACCGCGACGGGAACTCTGAGATGTCCGGGTGCATGCGGTACTGTCGGTTGAGCAGGAACACCTGCGAGCCATTCTCGACAAAGCGCTGGAAGAGACTGCGATCGTAGCCGATGTCGATGAGCTTCTTGGAGATCACGGTCGCTGGTAGTTGCTGGTGGTCACCCACCAGGATGACTCGGTTCGGACGAAACTTGAAAGGGATTAGCGCACTCGCTTCCACTGCTTGCGCCGCTTCGTCGATGACCAGCGCGTCAAACTCGTGCACGAAATCACACATCGCGACTGAACCAGCGCCGCTGAGCGTGCAGAACACGATCTGCGCGTTCTTGACGATGCCCTGGCGCGCCATCTTGGCGTTCGGGAACGAGCTCTTGTGCTTTGTGACCAGGTTCTCCAGCAGGATCTCCTCGACCTCCTGCGCGTACTTGCGCCACTTCTTCTTCTTGATCTTCTTGCTGTCGGTCTTTAGTCCCTCGCCTCCTCCTTTCGAGCTCTCTGACGGCTTGCGTTGCTGCTGCAAGCTCTCGGGGCGACCCACACGCACGATGCGAGGGCGGTATGGGCAGCACTTCACGCCGTCATACACTCCCTCGCTCAGCAGACGAACGATGAGCTCGTCCACGGCAGCGTTGCTCGGTGCCGCCACGAGGATGCGAATCGACGACTCGGCGACGGTTCTCGGTCCAGAGGACGCGTTCCCGTCCTTCAGTGAAGCGCCAACGCGGATTCGTGTCGACTCTTTCGATTTCTTTGCACCGCCCACCGCAGCGCCGTCCAGCAGCGCGCTCAGAACGCCGAGAATTGTCTTTGTCTTTCCTGTCCCAGGCTGACAAAAAATCAAATACAAAGATCTCCACTGAGTTTAGAACACCATTCCACGATCATCCATAATGCGACAGAACGCAATCGATGAGCTACTACGTACCGGTCCTTGGATGATCACGTGGTTCTCCTCGCCAATGCAGCCGAGGATCGCGTCCAGCTGCGACGAGTTGTACTTCTTCTCCAGCTCATGGTGCAGCGCCGGTGTGAGTCGGCTTTTCGATTCTCGTGCACCGCCAACACTAGCAGCAGGTTTCTTGCCATTTCCGTTTGTTTCTCTCTGGCTTTCGCTTGCGCTCATTTTGCCATCGAGCAGTGAGCGCTTGATCGATGGCGAGAAGAAGTTAACCGATTTCATCGCTTGGAACTCGCGAGCGCTCGTCGTCAGGTTGTGCACCTGCTCGAGGCGCCACTTCCAGTTCGAGGAGCGCTGGTTCGCGAGACACATCTCGGTCAGCACGGAGAAGTCCTCCTTCGGGTTCGCATGGTCGCGCTCCTGAGTGCGAATGAGCACGCAGATGAGGTCGTTGTTCTGGTCTCGTCCGCCTCGTCCACCTCTACCCCCACCACCCGATCCAGACCCAGAGGATCCGCCAATCGCGACCACAGAGTTGCAGAGCACGACACCGTACACAACCATTTCGTACTGCTTCCAGCGTGGCGAGCGCAGCAAAACCAGGTCACCGCTGCTGAAATCCGCTGAAGAAGAGCTGCTTCGTCCAGGAACATTCGCGTGGAACGTGAGGATGAAGTCGTTACTGCCTGATGTCGTCCCGCTGAACCCGCTCTCCATGAAGATCGTGCTTGAGTTGAGTTGCTGGTCGCCTGGTAGAGAAGAGGAAGACAATTGTTGTCCCCCACCACTAAAACCCCGTCCGCATGGCGACACGGACGTCAAAAACAGACTCTTGGACGTGTTCTGGTGACTAAACTGCTCCGAACTCCGTACGGACGCAGCGAGCTCCTCCATGATCGCTTCGATCTGCACGCTCGTGTACTCGTTCAAGCTCACATACTTGGATGGAAGCGTCCCACGAAAGTAACGGCGCAGATTCGATTGGTGTTTCTCTGGGACTTCGATGCGTCGAGGAGACAAGTCGAGAACGAACTCGTAAAAGTCATCCAGTGCGGGCCACAAAAGCGTGCTCTTCACGGAGCTATTGCTTGTGTTGCCACTGGACATTCCGCTCCCAAGCTGATGTTTTGATCGGGCGACCTTCTTCTCTGGAGCGGCGATGATGCTGTCGCCAGCGCTTCTCTCCTCACTTGCGCGAGGACGCTTCTTCTTGGCTTGGCTGTCGCTGCTGCTGGTGCTTTTACGACCAAGCTTCGGTTGATCGTTCACCGATCCTGTCGCGCCAAGAGAGAACGAGCCTCGCTGTTGGGATTTCGAGTTTGCAGCTGACGATGGTCTGTTGGCAGTTGTGCTGGAGCCACTACCACCCGCAGCAGCTTTGAGGGCTGCTTCCAAACCGTTCGCAATGCCTCCGTCCACGCCATTATCATCGTCTTCGTCGTCGTCAGACTCGGTTTCACTACCGGATGAAGAGACCTCTTGCACTCGCAGTCGGGGTTTTGGCGTTGGTTCTTGAGCGCTAACCTCGTCGTACTCGTCTTCGATATTCATTACAGCAATCTCCGATTTGCTTTCCTCAGAAGGGATCATTTCGACTTCAGCTTCCTGCATCGTGACATCCACTTCAGCCACTCTCGGAGCTTCTTCGTGCTCAGCGTACTCTCCAGACATTCCTTCACCACGATGATCGTCGACATTACTGGACGCAGCCGCGACAGTCTGCTCTGTTGAAATCCGATTGCTCCTTGCATCCGATGCTGCCAAGTTCTTGGTTGACGATGCGCTCGTACGATTAGCTTCAGCTTCAATATTTTCAACCCCACCTACCTGGTTAACGCTGCTGGGCTGTGCTGAAAGATTGGACGGATCTGTGTCCTCAACGTATTCCGACGACTTGCCATCCTCTGTCACGTCCATGCTCACATCCATCTCCACATCTCCCATAGCAACGCCTTTATCATCTTCATCCTTGTCATCATCATCTTCTTCTTCCTCTTCTTGGGCCTTGTACTGCTGGTAGTTGCCTCTGTCGATCGTCGAAGCGCGAGTGACTTCTTCCTGACTCGCCTTGTAGCCCTCCTCCTCGTCGTCACCGTCGGGTTCATCAACACCTCCACTCTGACTCAGCTCATTGTCCTCGTCTGCTGGTTGGCTGTTTGCACTAATGTCACCGTCACGTTGATCCTCATTAGCTGCACCGCTGTTCTCTTCATCGAGAGCACGGCCTTCCCTTTCATGATCTCTCTCATAACCAGTTTCTTCGCGAATTCCTTCAGCTGTAGCCTGCGAATCATCCGGTTGAGAAGCATCCTGTCTATTCACATTGTTGGACTGGTCCTGCTCGCCGTCAGCAGCTCTGTGCTCATGCGCTGGAGAGTCGCTTAGGGCTGCAGAATCTGACAGCAAGTCTGGTTGCGGAGAGTGGAGATTATTGCCATTCTGTTCAGCTTCATGGGACGATGTCGCCTCGTGCCTCGCCTGCGATTTATCGCCAGTCTCGTAGCGCTGTATGGTACTGCTCTCACCTGCATTTCCAGACGGCGACTCGGAGATGTGTGTTCGCTCACGAGAGGAATCATTGCAATCATGTGTCACTCCTTCCTGCTTGATTGTATTTTCCCCAGCCGCAGCAGTCCCCAAGCTCAAAAAGCGCTTCGCTAACGACTGGTGTTGCGGATCGTTCGGAGTCACTGGTGGATCTTTCGTTTGCACCTGGAGTGTGTCCCTGACCACACTGTTAACCACTGACACTTGATCTGATGTCGAAGTTGATGAAGATGCTGATGGCATCCGCTCTTCTATTGGTCGAGAGACAACTGGCGCTGGGTGATGGATCTGAGGCGGCAGTGTCGAGGAGAAAGTGGCTGGAGACGGCGCCATCGTGGATACAGCAGCGGTAACAGCACTGGCGCCTGAGGAGGACGCCGCCGCTGCTTGAAGGAGCTCGTTCGACTGGCGAAGAAGCTCGTTCTCCCTCTTAAGCCGCTCGAATTCTCTCTGCACATCTGCCGACATCGCCGAAACCGGAGGCTGTAGATACTCAAGCGGTATCACGTTAGTGAGTGGTTCTACAATGATAATAACATATGAAAGAAAAAGAAAAGCAACACACCTGAGAAAGCTCTTCGCGAGAGGGCTTGACATCAGGCGCGAATTGGGACGAGCCACCCTGAGTTCCTACCGTTGGCTGGTGCTGCTGCTGTTGCTGCTGCTGATCAGCGCCACCAATCTCACCAATCTGTTTAATCGTAGTCGCATGCTGCTGCTGAAAGAGCTGAGGAACAGGTACAAATTGGTGCTGTTGGTACATTATCAATGAAGGCGGAAAAGGCGCTGGCGCTTTTGTGGGCGTGGTAGTGAGACTCTGCTCCACTTGATCGAGCGCCAGCATGAACGCCATGTCTTCGTTGAAATCGTCCTCGATGAACTCGTTCTTGATCGAAACGGAGGGCGGCGGAGGAACAGCGGATTGGGGGCCAGCATCATCATCAGTAACAGCTTGAGAAACGCATAGCGCCGTAGGCGGAGGTTCCGTATAAACCATCGAGTTGGATGAAGAACTCGCTGGAACATGGGAATAACCTTGGGAATACGCAGTAGGCTGAGCTTGGAACATTGGTGGCGGCGGTGGCGGTGGTAGTGATGGCACCACGTGAGGTTGCTGCTGTTGTTGCTGTTGCGGTTGTTGCTGGAAGTAGTGGCTGATGAGTCCAGGTACCGTTGGAGCCTGAACCAACACGGCAGGAGGCGCGACACTCACACTCGCAGGCAGCGAGTGGGTCGCGTGCACGTGTCCATCCGTGTGCGTGACACTGTTGCAGTTGGCGCAGTGCAGCGTCTGGATGCGCGACTCGACCCGCTCCTGCTGCTCGCGAAGCAGCTGCGCGCGGATCTCGGCGATCGTCGTCTGGCGACGAGCCACTGGCGCGGCTCTCGGTTTCTTAGTCGCTGTGGTAGCAGCAGCTCTGGGTTTCGCCTTGGTGGGTGTTGTCGACTTTGCTGCTGGTGGAGACTTTACGGGTGCTGCTGCTCGTTTTCGGGCAGGTGGCTTCACGGGTGCATCGGAAATATCTTGCTGGACAGGAGGGGCAGTGGTGCTGTTGCTAGTAACTACTACTGCTGCTGCTGCTGTCTTTCTCACACGAGGAGCAGTGGTCGTGCTGGGAGTAGCAGCACCTCTGCGCACAGTAGCAGCAGTAGCAATTGGCTGCTTGGTGGTAGTAACAATAGCGGTAGCAGGCTGTGTTGTTGCTGTTGCCTTTGTGGTCCTCGCTCGCTTCTTGGGTTGATCTTCCGCTGGTGGCAAAACTTGTTCACCGCCTGCATTGTCGCGCTGCTGGTCGCTGCTTCTACTAGCACTCTTGGACGCTGCCAACTTGCTGGAGGCTGCAGTGGCAGTAGTAGTAGTAGTGGCGGCTGCTTTCTTCTTGCCACCCGCCGTCGTGTTTGTGCTCTTGCTGCTCGCGAGGCGCCGCTGGAACTCGCGCATGCCCACTTCGACGCTCACAAACTCACTCTCGTCGCGCTGCGCGGCCGAGCCGCTGCTCAGGCGCTTCTTCGCCTTCTTGCGCAGCGCAAGCGCGGGGGACGACGACGAGGACATGATGGCGTCGCTGGCTGCTACGTCGCCATTCTCTGCTGCGAGCGTCTTCTTCTTGCGGTCCATACAACCTCGAAATGGTCGTTCAAAAAGGATGCGTTTCAATCACCTCTCTCCCGAATAGTAGCCTCTCTCTCGAATAGACCGACCCTAATTTTATGCGAAAACACTACAATTAATGTCTTTCGATTGAGCGTGGCAAACATTTTCTAAGTCAAATCAGGATTTTGGCTCATCGAATGACGTTGGTGAGAAACGTGGGTTCCGCCCCATTTGATTATCGTCGTTCGGTAAGCCAAAATCCTGATTTAACTTGACATTTGTATGCCGCGGTCAACTGAAAGACAATGATCAGAGTGGTTTTTCAATGGAATAAACAGAAGAAATCAATAGTGAAGGGATCAAGGTGGGTACTTAAATCAGAGGCTATGATTGTAACCTCCGATTTAAAGTTTCCAATTTTTAGTTACATTGCAACTGGAAGCTATTTTGAACACACCTATTTTATACAAGAATGCCAATTACTATACGTTTTAGACAAAAATTGTTGTCCAAATTTCACAACCTGGAGGTCAAAAATATCTAAAATGAAATTTGTAGACATTGCTGACCTCTTTCCGCTAGATTACTAACGATCACATATGACTACAGAACGTAGGTTTTAATTTTCACACAGTGAAAACAGTGACTGCCATCATGCGTCTCGCCACTCGAATGCTCACACCCAGGAGTCGTTACTTATTCGCAGCAATGTCTCCATTGAGGAGAGCACCACTGCTGTTTATTAGTGTTCTGTCAACATAGAGTGCTTCCATTTCTAATTCCTCTTTGATCACAACGATCGCAGTGATCATTGCAGTCATGGACTTGAGAGTATTTGTGTGTGCAGTAACAGTGTGATCGAAATTGAGAATCTCTCAATTTTTAAACGTTAATCATTATTTCTGTGAAACAGGTAAAATTAGAAAAAGAATTTTCCAATGAGGTAAAACGCACATAAAGTTGAGTGCAATTTTATTGAGGTTCTGCATGTTCGGATAAAAAGTTGTTCCGGTTACCGCTGTATGAAAACTCAATGCATTTGCTATTGCCAGCCGACCCGAAGATGCGAAAATCCTAATTTTGTATTTTTCATTATAAATCGCAATCAAAAGTTAAAAAAAAGGATGTCGCATCTTTTCGGGTCGGCTAACAATAAACCAAATCAAGTCAAGCCATTTTTCTGTGATTTCCCTTTGATCACAGAAAAGTTACACTGCCTCGATTTGTTGGAGTTTTAGGGTAAAACCCTAATTCACGTATTAAAATTGATGTTGAACACTTAAAGTAGCCTCAAAATCCGCGCCCGAGCAAAACTTGGGGGCGACACGAAGAAGCAGCGGCTGTCAATGAAGTCGAAGCAGAAGACAAGTTTGCGCAGGTATGTGCAGATTGACAACAAAGACGTTGAGAGCGCCTCCCAAATGAAAGACACTGGAATGCCAGTGCTTCGTCTGGCGCACGCTGCAGCTATGGACAGGTCAACAATGTACAGACGTATGAGCAACTTGGGTAAGCCCGCTGCGCGCACCTGCCCTAGATGACAAGCAGCAAGAGATTGTACGCCAGTGGCGATCGAAAGACCAGGTGACACGATCTAGAAACTGACAGAACGAGCGCGTGCAGAGTAACACGTGAAGGTGTCAAAGCGCGCTATACAGAGACTGCTCGCCAAAGCCAGTCCCAGCAAAATTTCCCGCGATGACCACTATATGTTGTTCTCCAGGCGGCGCAATCGAGGCTCCCCGCAAAAGGAGCTGATCGAGCTCATCAAGGCCACAAAAAAAGCATCGATATCTGCGTCTACGTGCTGACCAGCAAGGAGGTAAAAACATATTTCTGTGGTGTTTCGCCAGGTTCTATCTCATCCTCATCTCAATGACAACCGCACATTTGTATGTTAGGTCTGTGACATACTTTTGCAGATCTATAAAGGAGGAAAGGGGGCGAAGATCAGAGTAATTGCCGACGGAAAGGAGTCAGAGCAACCCGCATCAAAGCTTGGGCTTCTCAGAGACGCGGTAAGAACTGGTATCTTAGCGTCGCCTCGAGTTAGAATTTGATTTTGTCTCGATAGACTGATCTTGGATTTCTGAGTTTAGGCAGGGAATCAGTTTGAACCGATCCTCTAACAAGGCATTTGCATAACAATTTTTGTCTTATTGACAAAAGAGCTCGGGTGAATGGTGAGCTCCTGCTTTTTGTTTTGTTGTTCCCTCCTTCTTATTTACACGATCGCATGACAATTGCGTTTTGAATCTTGTGGTGTTTGAAGGCTCAGCAAACCGTAGTGCGGCTGCGTTCAAGTCGAATGTTGAGAGTGTGGAGATTCACCGTCGCGATATTCTTTCAGCACAATATCACGCTGAGTTCGGCTTCATGTGGATCGAGCACCGCCGGAAACATATCAGGTAATTGTGCCAAACCTTCTCGCTGTCTTCTTGATTCGACAAATTTGGCATCTCCCGCTTTCGACTGCTTTACCGTATTCAGGTCGATTTCAAAACCTGGAACACGAAAAGCACGGAGTTCATGTGCCTGGTATGGTTCGAGGTGAGATCGCGACGTTCCTTGCCAGATATTTGCCTGGTTTGTGTGTTGTATGATCATCAAGACTTCTGATCAACAATTCGTGTAATATTTGCCACCAACGTCTTTTATGTTTATGATCCAGAAGATCATAGATTGGTAAGAAAGCGTCCATCTAAACAGGCAGAATAGAATGGATCCACATTTGCAAACAATTGAGCCATATTAATCCACATTTCAGAAAAACAAGAGAGGGAACCCATTTTCAACTTTTAAGCGCCAAACGATGTTTTTACCACTGAGCCAAAGCTTGCATGCTTTCATGTGGCACTTTGTACTTGACGAATGTATGCCTTGGTGCCACTTTTCCGATTCGCTCGTCCTCGCGCGTTTTATTCCGCTTTCAAATTTGCAATCCTATATACAAATGTCAAGTACACTTTCTGTTATCTGTGACCGTCGGCTGGCGCCTTTAAGCGCACCGTTTTAAGCGCGCTTAAATTCCAGTCGCGGTCCGCCAGTCTTTTTTTTTGGTGCGAAGAGAACGGGGGGAAGAAGGCGCCATTCTCACGCAGCAACGCACGAGCAACAGCTACACACGCCACTAAGACCCTCTATCTAGAAGCAATTAACATGTCGGACAAGGCCGAAGACACGACGCCAAAGGTCGACGTCGAGGAGACGGAGGCTGAGGAGAGCAGCAAGGACCCAGAGTCCGAGGAGCCGCAGGCGTACTTTGAGCCGGTCGTCAAGCTCGATGAGGTCGAGGTCGTGAGCGGCGAAGAAGACGAAGAAGTGCTCTTCAAGATGTGAGTTTGTTGTGCCTTATAGTACTCGCAGTGGACGCTTGGTGCTTGGGAGGATGGATATTGGGAGTGGGGCGCATAGCGTGGTGCAAGCAGTCGTGGTGTGCTGGCGTTCGCCCTCTCGCCATTTCCCTCGACATCCAGCAACCATCGTTGATCTCCTCGCCGTTTACGAGCACCACGTACTAATGCTTTACCTGTGTCTTTCTCTTTCTCTTTTTACAATTCCAGCCGCGCGAAGCTTTTCTGCTTCCGTGAGACCCTGTTGGACAAGGGCACGGGCAAGAAGTCGTGGTGCGAGCGCGGCGTCGGCGACGTGCGCTTCCTCAAGCACAAGGAGCACCAGAAGGTGCGCATGCTGATGCGTCAGGAAAAGACCCACAAGATTATTATCAACCACCTGGTGGACTCCCGCACCGAGCTGTCGCCAAACATGGGCAGCGACCGCGCGTGGGTGTTCAGCTGCTACGACTACGCCGAGGGTACGCTCGAGACGCAGGTGTTCGCGCTCCGTTTCGCCAACGCCGAGAACGCGCAGAAGTTCAAGGAAGCCCACGACACCGCCAAGTCGACCAACAAGGCGCTCGAGGCTGGCGCCGACGCCGCGGACACCACCGCCGGTGATGCCGCCACCAAGGCTCTCGAGTCGCTCGACGTCAAGAAGGAGGTGCGTAATGAATTATTTGCTCGTGGCTTGTTGTAGCTGTTGTTGCTGCCGTTGAGCCAATGTCTCACATGTGGTTGTTTGATTTCCTTTTTGTACCCATTTGTGTAGTAAATTTGCTGAACGAGTATCTCCGCGCATTTCACATTTACTACTACTACCTGCCTACGTACGCACGCACCTACAGACGAATACAGTTGACGAAGAAAAAAACGACGAAGAAGAGAGACCGACTGCGTGAAAGAGAGAGAGAGAGAGACGACGCAGCGGAAGAGCGGACGAACGAGCTCAAGTCAGTGTTTGCTCAGTTGTCCGCTGCTTTGGTCAACCAGTGGCTCGGATTGGGACTGAATGCTTGCTGCTTTGCCACCACACAGTGCAGCCTAGTCAGTCCGCTAACAACTTGCTGAACAAAGTGCTTTCTCTTCTTCTTTAGCTTTGCTGAGCGCTCCATTTGATGCGTTTATGGTGTTGATGTGCCTCATGTGTTGATACGATTTGCCGCCATGAAGAGAGAGATGAGATTGATTGAACAGGATGCCTCTACAGAGATCCAACTAGTTTTAGGCGCATCTCTACGTGTGTCTATGGGGCTTGAAGTGGCAGTAGCCGCGTGGTCGTGCCTTCCTTCGCCTCCAGGTCGTCGTCCAGGGCCGTCGTGGGCGTGAGCGAGCGGTTGTAGACGAGAATACCCGCGATGATGAACGAGAAACCCACGAAGTAGAGCCAGCTGAGCTCTTCGTCAAAGAGGTACTTGGCGGCCACGACTGCGAAGAAGTCGGACGTGAGCAGCGACAAGTTGAACACGGCGGCGTCGCCGTCCTTGAGGAAGATCTGGAGCAAATGGATTAACAAAAAAGGAAATGGGTTCACAATCACCACAAAAAGAGACATGTCAATCGTCCGTCAGCTGGTCACTTGAAGGTTTGCTGATCACAATTTGAATGAGTGGACAGGAGTAAATGTGATGGTCGCACGTAGCTCACCGATGTGCACGTGTACATGAGGAAGAGCGTGCCGACATAGCCAAGCAGACACAGCGCACTCGGCGCAGTCCTATTCAAATGACCCCAATAGACAAAAAAATGACAGAGTTAGAATGGTGAACAGGCAGATTGATAGACAGCTCTTGAGATAACACAGCCCACACAATAAATACCATCGGATCTCGCGAAGGGCGTCTCCTTCAAAGACCGCCGCCTGGATGGAGCTGATGACGAAGCCGCACAGTCCAAGCATGCCCAGGAACTCCATCTATCAAACAAAACAATACAAGGAGCGACAAGTTAGCGTGCGGTACACTCGCTCGCTCAACCATGAACAAAACACTGAAGGATCAACACTGTACCCTTCGGTTCTTCTTCTTGACGAGGTACTCCTGTCCGACGTTGGAACAGGCGTAGATGGCGCTGCCCACCAGACAGAGGAAGTCACCGTAGAGAGCGGACGCGTTCCAGGCCGACGTCTCGTCGCTCCAGTTGGCTCGGTCGCGCAAAATGTCGGAGACGACGAGGATCGTGATCCCGCCGAGACAGAAGCCCACAGCCACAAAGTGCAGTCTTGTGTACTGCAAAAAATACATCAACAAGCAAAGTTAACTGACTGTAAGTATACATCAATCACATTGCACACTTATCGAGAAGGTAACAGCCATGCACTGTACCTACCTTGGCGTTGAGGAAGAGCGCTGAGAGCAGCATCACGACGGGGATCGTGAAGCAGTCGAGCAGCATCGCGCTGGAGATCGACGTGTATTTGTACGCACACACGACCAGAAAGTTGCCCTCCACGTCAGCGAACGCCAGCAGCAGGTACTTCCACAGCGGGATCTGCGGTTTGACAACAACAGCGAAATGGGTGAATATTTCGATTCAAGAGCTACACAACGATACCAAAGCAACAAGCAGCAAGTCACTCACCTCCAGCGCGTAGTCTTCCTCGCTCCTGTACCGCAAGATCGGATACACGAGGTAGACGCATAGCAGCAGGTAGTTGCCAGCGCTTTGCGTCACTGGGATCTGGACCTGTTTTGCCGTTACAGCACAAGAGCAAGCGAGTAAATGAGCGAGAGTGTGCCAACACGACACTTTACTCTGCTTCATCTATTTGATAGATAGTGAGCGTTTACAACACACCTGGAAGGACTGGTTGAGCGTCTGCGTGAACACGCCCGTGAGCGCGATGAGCAGCGATATGAACTGGCCGAGCGCCAGCACGCGGTTCTTCTCGTAGAGCGCGGTGCAGCCGCTGAGCGCACGCGTTGCCATTTGTCGTCCCTCCTGTCTGTCTATCAATCAAACATGCATGCATTCACACAACTTGAGGCCATCCAGCTCGAATCCTCTCTGTTATTGGTTAAAATATTTGCATCAGAAGCATTTGATTGGATACAAATGAAGAGTACTGTGTACCCATTCGCGTATCAGACGGTTGGTTGGTGAATCAACTTGTATCCCCACCTACACAGCCTCTGTTCCCAGTTCCAGTCGGGGTTGGCTGTGGGTTGATACATTCATCGAGTTTGCGCATCTCTTTCCGGAGACGCAGAGACTCTGGTAGACGAGAGAAGGAAAGAACCAACGTGCTTGCTCAAACAGAACCTGCAGGTGTCAACGAGAACGCAAGTTGTCGGTGCGACTGCCAAAGTCGCAAACAGGCTGGTAAACACATGAAATACTTTCGAGTACTAGACTACTACACCATTTCCCGGTCATTTTGAGAAAGCCAGCAGGCAATGTGAGATTTAGAAATAGAAAATAAATAGAAACGGCTCTTCTATTTTGCATTTCATCCAAAGCGAACAAAACCGCACGCAAACCGGACACGAGCAGATCGTTTTGGCGCGCGCGAGAGTCTGTGTTGGCGCTCGCGGATGTCTGCGGTGCGCAGGGACCGCCATGTGTTGGGAAAGCGATTGGCTGCGGAGCGCTTGGTAAACGATGGACTCGAGCTCCCCGCTCCAGCTCACTCTTTCTTTTGCCTCCCTCCAGCCAAATGCACGACCGCGCCTCCAAGCCCCCATCGACTCCGGAAGTGAGGCACCGTGTGCTTGACGCGTTTACCAAACGTGGTGATTGGCAAACGGTTGCCAAGCACAATGGATTGGCGCGAGCGACCACATGGCGTGTGGTTTTGACAGGGCGAGTGGAGAGCTTGCCGCGCGGAGGTGCTCGCCAAGCATCAACCAAGTGCACCCTAGTGATCGAGAAGGCGCTGATTGAGTACATCGACGACAATTGCGGGTACACTTTGGCTCAAATAAAGGAAATGGTTTGGTTTGACTTTTGTGTGAACCTCTCGACCTCCACCATCAGCTGAAAGTTTCTCAACCACCCCTACATCGCCAAGCAGGCAAGTCATTATGTGCGCTTTTGTGTTTGTGTAAATGCAAGTGGATATCTAAGCAATCGTGTCTATGTGAGCAAGTTTGAGTTAAGCCATCGACCAGTAACAGTGATGTCAATAAAGCAAAGGGAAAGGAGTTTATGGACCGGCTGGTGTAGCATGAGGTGGAAGGCAACTGCATTGTCTTCTGTGACGAAACCAACTCAACCTTTATTGCAGGAGAACGCAGGGGAGGGCGAAGAAGGGCGATCGAGCGACTCTCGTCCTTCCTCCATCCAAAGAGGCAAACCTCCAAGCGTAACGCGCGGTGTCGGTGAGTGACGGTGTCGTGCTTCATCGTCTGGAGCGTGGAAGCATCAAGATGGAGCAGAATGCAGCGTTCATCGAGAGCGTGTACCAGTCAGTGAAATTCTCCAGCGGCTTCAATCAGTACTACCAGGGCAAAAAGGTTGTGATCGTTTTGGATAACGCCCCCGCGCGCCATCAGACGGAAAAGCGCATCCCTGAGCGCGACGACGCAGTGATCCTTCGGTTAGGGCCGTACTCGCCCATGTGCAACCCGATCGAAGGATGCTTTAGTGGGCTTAAAGCCAGCATCAAGGCGTTCTTGCGCCACCACACCAACGAGATGAATGCCCCTCGCTGCAATATCACAACAATGACAGAGCAACGAATGCAGATCCTCGAGAATGCAGCAGTGCAGGCGATGAAGTCCATTACGCCTCATGTGGTGCGAATTCAGTATGGTCATGCGATCCGTGCCGTCGAAGCTGCTCGCTGCATGGAGGAATACAGTACGGCATGTGAACACTTGCTCGTGTTCGGTTTGCGTGCGGTTTTGTTCGCTTTGGATGAAATGCAAAATAGAAGAGCCGTTTCTATTTATTTTCTATTTCTAAATCTCACATTGCCTGCTGG
>JAASGV010000294.1:0-28995 GCA_023334355.1 Globisporangium abappressorium
CCCGCTGCTGAGAAGGCGCCCCACGCCATGACCGATCCACCGCCCGAGTGCCGCTTCACCATGATCTTGTCGGGATGCTTCGAATTGTGCCAGCAGCTCTTCAATCCGTCGGGGCCATCCAATCTCCACCTCTTTTCGTCAGAAAAGATCACTTTGGCCCATTGCTCGCTCGTCCAGGTCGCTTTGTCACACGCCTACAGAAAACGGATACGCTCGTGTCGCGTATTAATCTGAGTTGACTGCTTCATCTTCTTCCATTTCATATCTGGATGGTTGCGCAAGACGCGCTGAACTGTGCGAGCGCTGAGCTCTGTTTTGTTGCGCGCACTGGCATCTCCTGCGCTTTCGTTACTCTTCGTTACGGAGCGAACGAGTTGGCGCGTCCACCGCTCGGTCACTTTCTTGGACCTCCCTGGTCGCATTTTTGCTTTTTCGCCGCACTTTCCGCTTGTAACACGACTGACGCTTGCTTTGCTTCGCTTGATACGTTGGGCGATCTCCGTGGACGCGACACCTGCCGCATGGAGCTCTTGAATGACCTGCACTTCGGCTTTGAACAGCTCTTGACCCCTTGCCATCTCAAAAACGCTTCTTTTGCAATGAACACAATTGCGACCGAAAGCACACGATGTGCTTAATCTATTTTACCAGTCTGAATACAATATTTTCCATAATTACTATTTTAAAACCAATCTGACCGAGCCATCAAAACTCCAATTTCGCCTCTGATAATGAGTAAAGTACTTTTTGGTGTGGACAGTTGCAGATTTGACGCTCGGAGATTTGGCACTTGTTTGCCTCTTTAAACACGTTTATTTGAGCCATCATTTGGCGCTGAAAACGCAGTAGTTTTTGAAAAAATCAAAAAAAACGACAGTTTCTATACTTTTGGCGGGCACTTTACAGAAAACCCGACCAAAACTCCGTGCGCTCAATCCCAAAAGCACCGCTCTCTGTACAAACTCCCTGTTTGAAAGCGCACTTTTGTTCTCTTCTGCACCACGATTGGTTTCCATAACCGTGCTTTCGAGGCTGCCTACGTGGAAAGCAACGAAAGAAAGCTCACAAGCGGCGGCAGCGAGAGAGCGCGTGAGAGGAACACGCCGCGAGCTCACAGACTGGCAGCAGGCACTGCGCTACGTGAACGGCCGTCTTCTGCTGACCCACCACGCAGGCGTGCGTGCATCTGCTTCTCTCTCCCTGGAGCTCCGTCGCTCGCTCTATTTATACGAAGCTCGTCCAGTCAAACGCGGCACAACAGAGCGGACACATCAAGCTCATCGATCGATCGCCGGAGAGAACGACGTCCAGCTACGGGCACATAGACACAGATACACGCACATAATCGCAAGGATGCGCAACTCGCTGTGGTTCTCGTGCTACCTGATGACGGGTGCGGCGATCCTCGTGCAGTACGTGCGCGAGGCGTACACGCGCGCCGCGGACGTGTGCGAGATGTACCCGAGCTTCCCGTTCGGTGAGACGCTGCGCGAGGAGCTCTGGGACCACACGACGCTGCTGCCGATTGTGCACCGGCCCATCGCGACGCTCACGCTGCTGGTTTTGTACGCGCTCGCGTACGTCGTGATGCACTTCAACCTCGTGGAGCTCGCGTGGCTGCTGCTCGCCGAGATCCTCTCGGGCCGATGGATCCACCACGCGCTTTTCGTGGTCATCCCCAGCTAGTAAGTCGCAGGCAGTACTAACCTTTGGCGCTTATTGCCTCGTATCGTATGGATCATAGCGAATATGCTGATACTGACTAACTGTCGTCTCTGTGTGTGTCGTGTCTGCATTAGCCTGTCGTTCTTGGCTGCTGAGCCTGGCGTCCCGGAGCTTCTCTCCGACGGCGAAGAGGACGAGAACGACGCCGAGTTCCGCAACGAGTTTGGATTTGAAGACGATGACAGCACTGTCCCAAGGCCGCCCGTGAATGCCACCGAGTGCCACCGCGCGCTCGAGAAGCTCGTGCAGGTGAAGCTGCAGTTCGCGGACCGCGAGATCGAGCGACCGGATGACTGGCTCGTGTTCGACCCGAACGAAGGGCTCGTGCTGCAGAAGAAGATGCAGCAGCGGGACGCGGAGCAGGTCGACGATTCGCTATTGGCGATGAATGGGAATGGGAATGGAAATGGCACCAGTCACATGCTAGAGACTCATGATGGTGAAGACCCGGCACTGGCAGAAGAGCAGCCGTGTTCTGTGCAGAAGCAGAAGCATCTAGACGCACCCGTAGGGATCGACAGCCTCCACCAACAGCAACAGGGAATTAGACAAAGATAATAGAGTTTTGAGCAACGAATGAATGAACGAATACACGTGAAAGTCCATCCACTGTTGTTCTCTATTGCTCTCTATCGCCTTCTCTAATACACAATCTCTTCTTCTAGCGGTCTCGACACCTTGGCGATCTGCTTCCAGAGCCGCACAGAGCCGCCAACCGCGAAGCTCATGATGCGCTTCAGCAGCTTCGTCTCTAACAACGGAGACTTGAGGTCCCCGCTGCCGAGCTCACAGCAGAGCTGCACGCTGTACATGAGCGTCTTGGGGGCGATGCGGCCCTGGGACTCGAGCGTCCAGGCTCTCAGATTCGAGACCGCGCACTGCAGACTCGCGAGCGAGAGCCCCAGCAGCTGGTTCTTCTTGGTCCACGTCACTTGACCGCCTCCGGTGATGAAGATGAAGTACTCGGCGTCCCAGACCGTCATCGCCTGCTTTTGAGCCATGCACTGGAGGCGCAAGTGCTCCAGACACCCGTCAAAGCCCTGGTTGCCTGGCGCCGGGAACATGCGGCTGCACACCTTGGAGTTGAGCACTTCCTGCGGGTAGAACGGGCGCAGTGACTGCATCACGACCTCGTTGTGGCCGCACACCTTGCCGTACTCGCCGCCCCACTTGTCCACGTCCGCCGGGTTCTTGTTCGGCCTCCATTCGCTCAGCTTGTCGTCCTTTTTAGCCTTGAGCACCGCGCAGAACTTCTTGCGCAGCGCCAGCGACGACGCGTCCTTCGAGGCGCCGTGACGCACGCTGCCGTCCCACGCGCCGCCGAATTGGCTACCGCTGGCGGCGTCCATCCACTGGGTCTGCGCGGAGAAGCGCTCGTCGCCCAATGACACGCCGACCGACGCGCTCAGCGTCACGAGCCCGAGTACCTCGAGCTTCTCCTTGCCGTTCTGATTGTTGTCCAACGAAGAAGACGCCACTAAATTACTAGCTTCAGAGCCCTGCTGCTGCTGCTGGTTTTTCTTGGCAATGGGCATCTCGAGCTTGCGCGCGACGAGCAGCACGAGCTTCTCCGTGAGCGCCTGCAGCCGCTGCTCGTCGGGGCTCAGCGCTCGCTTCTTGCTCTTGCTCTTCTTCTTGTTGGAGGCACCGTCCTCGTCATCGCCATCACCCCTACCAATGACACCATCATCGTCATCGTCGTCACTGAGATCCGCACCCTTCGCGAGCTTGGTCGCCCACTTGCTGTCCACGTCCTTGGCGTTGCTCTTGCCCAGGCGCTGCGCGATCTCCGTAATCTGGGTCGCCAGCTTCAAACGGGTGGTCACCTGCTGCAGCAGTGTGTTGGTCAGCTCCGGACGGTACAGGGACACGTCACCGCTGGTCATGACCTGGAAGATGACCGTGAACTTGGAGTAGCTCTGCTGCGGCGTGACGTTCACGAGCAGCACGTCGGCACCAGTGCAGACCGTCGTGGCGCCAGCAAAGTGCTCCGTGGTCACGAGCACGACCTGCGACGCCTCGCTGACCTGGTCCATGCTGCTCACGAGCCGGTCGATGCTCTCCTTGCGCTGGCCCATGGTCATCTTCTTGTGGATCGCGATCGCCTGGAAGCCCAAGTGGCGGAACGCGCCGGCCACGAACTGCGGCGTGAGCGCCGCGTGGTTGTTGGGGATCACGACCACGCAGCTGCGCTTCACGGCGCGCGAGAGCGCGATCCAATACGCGCCGGCGAGTAGGTGCTCCTCTTTCTGCACGATGAGTGAGATCGGCTTCTTGAGTCCGTCGCTGCTGCCAAAGAGCCCCGCGGAGGTCACGACGGAGGACACGGACGTGGAGATGACGGGACTCTTCTGCGGCCGCTTGTTGAACTTGCGCGGCATGCCGCTGGTGGCGCCATCCATGCGGTCACTGCTGTTGCTGCTGTTCTGGCGCTTGCTCTTCTTCTTGTTGCCGCCGCTAACGTCCGAGTTTTCGAGCTTGCGCTTGTTGTTCTTGTTGGCCTGCTTCTGCTTCTGTTTGGACTGCTGCTTGTTGGATGACGCTGAGTTCTTGAGCACCGACTGCATGAGCATGGGGTTCACGACCACGAGGCCGCTGTTGCTGCTGCTGTTGCCTGCAGGGCCATTGCCGCCGCCGCCGCCGCCGCCTGGACGCTTAGCGCCATTGCCAGGACCACCACCGAGCTTCTTCTTGCCCATTCTGCACTTGGTTTTGCTTTGAAGGTTGTTGTTGGAGGTTGGTGGACGAGTGCCGTACTTAGCAGAATGAACAAGGTACAGTATACCAAGTTCAAAAGTACTGTGAACATCGCATAAAACAGATCATAGGCTACCATCTTTTATCCGATGGAAAAATGCAAGGTTGACTGGAAATGAAGACACCCAATCTTCTGCAGGGCCTCTCTTGAGGCAACTGCACTACTGGCAAATGTCTTCCCACTTCCCAAGTAGCCCTTTGAAGGCGTGCTTGTCCGCAATGTTCCTGCCAGTCGTGTCAAACAAGACGCACGCCATCTCAGCGTCGAGCATATTGTCCTCCACCGCACGACAGAAGCACGCTCCATGACTGGGGATGTCTGTCCACCAGGATCAAAGTATTGCTGTATCCCAAATCGCCGGCTTGGTGAATCGTTTTCTCGTGCGGATTGCCGACAGTGCCCGCTGACAAGTGGGCTCTTGGATCAAAAAGTTCGCTCATCGCCAATGCGGTGTCTTGAGGAGCGGTTAAATTCGAGGTGCTTGCCGGAGATTTGTCCAGGGATTCTACTACTCGCCAGTAATAACCACCGCGGTACCAGCCGCGCTGGAAGCCACGACAAAACGATGGGCGGCCTTCGTATCCAGGGTTTCGAATTCCTCGGCCATTCGCGCTCTCGGGGTAGAGCCGAAGCAGCGCAATCTTTAGTGGACGCTCTGGTGTCGGGAGTTCGCTGATCTTTTGCGTGTCGCCCATGATGCTCACGCCATGGCTCAGCACCTGACGCACGCCAGTACACGGACTGAAGAGCGCATACTTGGCTCGAAAGCTCGGCAGTTTTTCAAAATCTGCGAGCATGGCTCCAGTCCAAACTACCTCCTGTTTACCTGGAGTAATCGGAACTGCATACAGCTCGCTGCTACTGTCGCTATCATTGCTGTCATCTGGTTGCATTCAGCGCACAGAGATGCCATGTAGAGCAGCGTAGTAGATGCCGTTTCGGCGAAGTGCGTCGGCTCCCGTCACGCCAGACTGCCCACAGACGACAAATCACCCTGGCTCGACCTCCATCTTGGTTAGCGCCTTGCCATCATCGTACTGACTCGCGTACAACACGTTGAAGTCGCTGTTCACGAGCTGGTAGGACGACTCGGCCATGAGAAAGACGCGGTACCCAAGGTTGTTCATCGCTTTCGGACTTGCCGCGTACCCAACGAGCAGCTTGGCCTCCTTTTCTGTAATATACTGGGAGAGGTCGCTGGAATAGACGAGGACGGACTTGAACGTGGCCATGCTGCTACTGCGCAACAGAAAGTCCGCCGAGCGCGTTTCAATGAACACGCGCTGCCTCACAAAGCGCCTTATCAACGGCGCGAGGAAGCTCTCGATCGTGGTCATCGCCGCAGGAGGTCCCAGGTTCTCGAATTTCGTATGGAACTCTCAGTTGAAGCGCCGCACTCCGGTCTGCCCGTAGCGCTCGAGAAGCACGCTCGTAGTCCTGGCACAAACCTCCCGCTCTGCACCCTCAGCTTTGCACCAGGCGTACACATGACAGGTCTTGAACCCAATGTCAGATGACGACGATTCGTCCTTCAGCGTGGCATAACATCCGATGCCTGTGAACAACTCTCCAGTCGACGTTCTGCGGAGGATCAGCATCGCGTCTTCTTCATCCACACCGTTCAGCGTGAAGATCTGGCGGTAGATGCTCAAAGGCGTGCTGTCAAAGCGCCAACCTGCTCTTGCGAGGCACGTCGCGAGCGTCACTTTCTCATATTGTGCTCTTGTGTGAGCTGGATGCACCTGAAGTTCTCTGACTGCTTGAGCGGCTCTGGTGTGACCTTGCCGATCTGCTGACGTACCCACTCGCACACGAGCGCTGTAGTCGCAATCGGTGTGTCTGAGTGCTCCTGTAATCGCTTGCAGTGCGTCTTTCAGGCCTCGGATCGAAAGGTAGCGATCTGCAAGCGCCGCTCCCAGTTCACTTGGCTCACATCCAGGCTAGGCACGTGCTTCCTGCAGAGCACATGCACCAACTGGACAATCTCCACCCCAGCACCGCTTTAATAAGCCTATTGACACGTGTGAACTCCTCATGAAGTGGAAAGGACTCGAAGAGATCGAAGATTCCTGGGAACCCCTCGCAAACATAACCAAGGACATCCTAAGACTCGTACAAGAGTACTCATCAGATTTTGCAATTCGACAGCGAACTAGCAATATCTCTAGCAGTCTTCCAGGAGTTCCAGCTCCCAATCTACTGTACCAGAACCGGATTTACGGCTCAACTACCATCTTAAGTACTGCAATTGAACAAGCAGTTTCGATAGTGGCAGTATCGGGAGCGAGGACGTCGACCATGAAGTATCCAGACCTGCAACACAATTTCAACCGAACCTCCAGGATGCCACGGGTGCCGTAAAGCTGCGGTCTACCCATCCTGTGATAATCGGTGCGTTGCTTTCTAGCCACAGATGCGGTACTACTTGTTGTAAAGCCCCTCTCGCTGCCGCATAGTATGACCTTCTTGGGGTGCAATGTGATGATGGACTACTTGAACTGGTAACTCCTGGACCTGCGAAAACGGTGCTCTCAGATGACGATTCCGACATCGCCAGTGTGAGATCGAGTTCGATGCGTGATCATACTCCCTCGCTCTATCAGTCAAGTCCACGAATGCGTTGTACAACTAGTTGCAGTTTGTGATGCAACCAATCAAGAAAATCGATGTCGAAATGTCTTTTGCAGCTTGATGCTTTGGATTAATATCATTTCTCTCTCGTCCATCTGTGCCATTCCCGCTACTTTCATTTTCGAGGTTGTGCTGGGGAGAAACTTGGACGAGAGGGTATTATTTCTACAGGGTGGAGGAAACTTGGTGCATTACGTCGCTGCCAGTGCGTTGAGTTGCGAAAGATTCGCCGCCACTCCTTCACAAGTGGCGATCAGGCAGCTCATGACGATGAAGTCTTCCATCGGCACGACGTGGTGTCGCTCGTTGTACTGGATCATCAAGTGCTCACCGTAGCTTTGCTTGAGCGCCGCAGCCGCTTGCTTGACTGTGAAAGACTCGACGTTGAGCAACGCCTCGGCCGAGTTCTCCAACGACGTGCGACGACGTGAGCCTGGCGGTGGAGCCACGGGTGTAAAGAACTGGGAGTCGAATACAATTCGATCTAGGTCGCCTGTGCGCTTTGGGGTGGAAGTTGGTTCAGAGGCAGGAGTACCTACTTGGATCACCACTTCGCCCTCACGCGCCGCTGGAGCATTTGCAGCTCCTGCTTTTTGTGCTCCTACAACTTGAAGCGAAGCAACACTTCCAGTTCGACCTGGTCTGGCTTCGAGGCTCCTTCGCCCGCTGAGAACTCGGTCACCGGCCTCGGCTGCTGCTGTCGTTTCGTAAATCTCGAGCTCCAGACGGAATCCTTCGTTCAGCGCTTTCATGAACTCTGAAAAAGAGATCTTGCCGTCGTGGTTCTTGTCCACCAGTCGCATGAACTCCTCGACGTACTGTTCAATCTGCACATTGCCAATTGCAGAGTACGGCAGCAGCTTTTCGAGGAACAGCGCCAGCTCTGCTGCATCGACCTCGCCTCGACGGTGCACGTCGGCAATCCGGAAAGCTTCTTTCATCTGCATGAAGATCACGGTCTCTTCACTATTCGAGTACGAAAATTCCTTGCTGAAGAGCTGCGACAGAGTCTCGAGCGTATCCTCCACGCTAGCTTCGAAAGCGTCTTGACTGAGCAGCCACGGCACCTGCGCACCCGAGGGTGTAGTTGCCGCAGGTGGAGACGTTGGCGATGTATCTTCTCTATTCGCGTCGGCAGCAGCACGGCATTCTGCATCCAGCGTGGCCGCTCGCGGTCGCTGCAACCGCGTGTCAACTCCGTTGTTGCGCCGCTTTTCGTGCCACTCCACGAGATCCAGCAAAATGCACAATCTCGCCAGCAGGATCCGGCAAACGCTGAGCACCTGCGAGTACTTGTCGTACGAAAACTCTGGACGCCACAGTGTTGGCTCAGATGAAGCATCGTGGAGCAACTGGGCTTGCTCTGCCAACAGCTGCGGCAGCACCACAGACAATTTTTTTCGGAGCGCCTTGATCTCAGCCTCGTTCATTCTTTGGGCGCTCGCACTTGCACCAGGGAGTCGCTCGTTTGCAAGGTGATGCCGGAACACCAGGTGGAACACCTCGCCGTACTGCTTCAGCATGCCTTGGATGTTCTTGCGCAGCAAGCTCGTCGCACTCTGCGGCTGCAGTGTCAGCTCCACGACCATTAAGATGAGAATGCCAAGCGCGTTCTCGGTCAGCGTCGAGTACGAGAGTGTACCAATTGGTGCGCTCAAACTACGGCAGCTATGCTCGAGCATGACGGACGCAGCCATGTACGCAGACACCATACCCGCAGTTCCCAGGTATGAACCACTGAAGTACACGTACATGGAGCCCACGATCCAGAAGAAGAGGACGAAGTTGTTGAGAAAGTTGTACAGGATGTCGTTCGAGACCTTGCACAGAAAGAAGTTGAAGATTGACGGCAGCACCGTACCAGCCACGAGTCCTGCGAGTCGGTTGACAGTGTTTCCGTACGTGCCACCTGTACACAGAAACAAAAAGTGATGCATTCCATAATAATTAGCACACCACCCACTCATAAACGTAGAATCGAGCAGATAACGCACCAATGTGGTATTGCGCAACCATGGCGATTGCGGTCGGCACCGTGGCGCTGAAGGCGAAGACGAACGTGGAGACTGAGACTCCGATCATCACCGCGAGCGTCGTCCGGAAGGAGAAGAACAGTAGCTTGTGCGAGTAGTTGCCCTTCTTGTAGAAACTCTCCAGCGCGACTTTGAGGAAGTTGCGGATTCGGTATTCCATCGTGAAGTTCTTGTGGTTGAATTGCTGCTCGAACTCAAATAGCGTGTGGGCGACGGCGTGGAACGAGTACAGAAACAGGTTCAGCGGCATCGTCTTCCCGACGTCTGCTGCCGAGTGAACTTCAGACGCAGCAATTTCTCCATACAAGGTCGTGTATTTCGACATGAGCTGCTCGAGCTTGACCTCCAAATGGTTGAATCTTGATGACGTCATAGCTAACCACCATACACACAGCACACAAACATCAGAATCGGTGATGAGACTTGCGCACACAGGTAGCACGCCAATTGGTTTTCAATGCGATGCATGTCCACTTACTGGTGTTGGCCTCAAGCACTTTCGCGGAGATTTCTTCGAGCAGGTCATTCGTCTCCACCTGCACCACGTAAATACTCTTCTGCAGCTTCTTGATCAGCACGACGTGGGTCCAGTGGCACGTCTCCGACTCGATCGCAAACTTCATCGCTTGCACGTCCTTCAGCAGCCGCGCGTACAGTTTGACAAACTGCTTGGCGATGGTCTTGTTGAAACTGTACCAGATCCGAATGCCGATGAGCTCTTCCCACCAACAATCGTTCAGCAGACGCTCCATCTCCACCAATCGCTTCTGTGCGTTCGACAGTAGTCGATCTAACCTCAGTCGAAAGAAATCCATCTCCTTGATGTCTTTCGCGCGGAAACAGTACGAATCGACGATCAGGTTCAGGATCTCGCGGATATCGTGAGGCGCTTCTTTCATGTGCGTCATCAGCTGACGCGTTGCTCTGTACACACAAGACGAGCACACAAAATATCAGCATTGTACTCATTTCACCGGTATGAAAATTTCGCTTATCTGCACGTACAAAATTGGCGTCGGCAAAAGCACAGTTGCGAGCGAGATCACAGTGCCGATCGCACCAACGATACTGTAGATGGCGAGGTTCGTGATAAGGTTCTTCGTCCCAAAGAGTCCGTCGCCCAGGTCCTTGCGCATCTGCGGGATGATTGGGTTCATCGGACTCACGACAATCAGCGCTGCAACACCAACATAAAAATAACGCGTCCGTTAGGTCAGTCAGTTGGTGAATGTGACAGGCACACACAATTGGGACACTGCGCACGACACGATTGACAGGCTGACTCACAAAAGTAGAGGTTCGTGCTCACTGCAAACTTCTTCACGTTATTTTGCTGTACGAGCGCAATGCAAACATTGGGGTTAGTTAGCATGCGCATGTTAACATTATGATCATCGCAAGTTTGCATGTCACTTACCATGGGCGTGATGAACATCAGGAACGTGAAGAGCAGCAGCAGCGGCAGTACGACGCCCAGGTCGCGCACGCTGATGTAGTACGTCGTGCCGCGCAGGTTCACGGGCACTTCGATCAACGTCTCCTGGGTCATCGGAATGCACGCGAAGATGAGGAAGTTGTAGAGCAGCGCGATCGCGACGCCCGTGTCGATCTGCCACATCTGCTCAATCGCCCCACCGACGTTCCGTGCGCCAGAGTAGATCACCATCACTGCAGCGTAGGTCAAACCTCCCAGATAGTAATGATCTGGCAGGAAGAGCCACTCCTTGCCGTGATCGTTCGACGGCGCGTGGGTCTGCGCGATGCCAGCGAGTAGCACGCCGAACGCGATGCGCACACCAAGTCCCAAGTTCGTCTTGAACGAGGCTGCATAACCGCATCCACAACCAAATTAGTATTGTTAGACCAGCGCAAACAAGAAAAAAAGTGCCATACACACATTCAAATACAAAGTAGGCTCACATCTTGCTTTGTCGAGATGCATGTGCTTCTTGACCTTGCTCACAAACGCGTGCGGCTGCGGCGACGATGAGAACGACGACGGGAATCCGGTATCGCCATTACCAGCAGCCTCACTGCCGCGTAGCGCACTGCGGACGTCGCCCGCGCTCTTCTGCTTGCGCAGGCGGACGCGCATGGAGCGTGTGGACGAAGAGCCGATTGCGGCAGAGGGGCCGTCGACCGAGCGCATGCGCGCGTACTCGCTCGCGGGGGCGGCGCGATGGCCGCTCCCTGGGGCTGCGGACGCGGCCAGTTCGTCCGAGGCGATGAGTTCGTCCATGTCCACGCGCTGTCTGCTGTTGCTGCGCGCGGTGGTCGCCATGCACTCACTGCGGTTGGTTGCACCTGTGAGTTGAACTTTTTTCTTATTACGCGTGCGCTCGAGTCCGCATTTCCGCAAATGGCAGCGGCGGTGGTGATGCTATTTTTGGCGTGCTCTCTTTCTCTCTCTGTCACTGAAGGGCCGCCACGTCTGCGAAAAAAATATAGGGGCAGCTGCTGCATGATGTTTTTGTTGTTGGCTGTTTTTGTTGACATCAGCGTGCAAAAACGCGCGCAAAAATGGAGCCATTTTGTTTAGCGTGGCGTTTGATATTGAATGGGGTATTAGTTTGGAGAGGAAAATTTGATCGAGGAAAAATAGTTAATTGTGATGTTGAAGATGATAGAAAATGACAGAGTATTATGTAAAGGAGGAAAAGCGGGCAGACAGGGCAGATTAATAGTGGACGCGAAAGAATTGTCACACTTTTAACCAAAAAATAGCGAAAAATAGAGTGTCTTAGAATGACGGATTAAGTTTCTAGTCTTCCACTTTTGACCCTTTTTGGCTCGATTTCACCAAAAAGTCTAAAGAGAGCACCCAAGAGCAGCAGTTGCGGGATGTTGATGAGATGCGGATTGTGCTGTGCTGGGAGACTTCAACCTCGCCCCGCTCGAGTTTGCCACCAATAGCAGCAGCATCGACTTGTGGACCATGGTGTCAGGGGCTGTTATTTCGCGTTTCCGGCTACTTTCAAGCGCATTCGCATCTCAGTTCTGCACTCTGAAGCGGTGGCTATCGTCGCGATTCGCCGAATCGCGACAACCACGATGGCAAGTGGGTCGCTGACGCTGAGGCTCGGACAAGACTGACTTCCTCACCGACGCGCTCGCGTGATGTCAGATCCACCGGGCCATTCTCCTACCAGGGGTCACGACCCAGGCGGGCTGGCTCGACCAGAGCAACGAATCTGTGCTCCAGCCGATCGATGCGGACACAACGTCCGGGCTCAGCGACCACGAGGCCGAGCGCCGCCGCGCACAGTACGGCCAAAAACCACTCGAAGGCGGCAAGCGCGTCTGGTATCTCGTACTTGCTCTGCGTGCGGGCCTAGAGAGGTCTAGGGCATAAAGGAAGAAGGGTGGGTCATCGTCACTCTCAGCCACCATGAAGCTCGGAGCGCGACGTTGTAGCAGCTCTCTGTGCTGCACTGAAGTGGCAAACCCGAGCTTCGAGCTGGTCCGAGAGAGCGGCATTGAAGGAGGCCAAATTCGAGGAATGACAGCGTTTGAGGAGAACACGTTGCAACGGTGACTACATTGAGCTAATTAGTTCGGCAAAGAGTTAAGCCCTTTCGCCTACATCTAGGGCTCAGTCGTTTAACCAACAAAACACTGTATCCAAAAGCTTCCGATTGCAGCTCAGGATTTACTAAAGAAAACGCACAAGACGAGTTCATCGGCTAAAAAAGTCGTAGCGGCGCTGAACGCTACTTCAAAAAATGTAAAACAAAATGCTTGAATTGTCGAAGTGGTGATTTCAGTGGCGCAGTTTCAACCCCAATAGGAAGCTCACCAGTCGAGCCAGATTGAGATGCTTTCAGCTCCCAGTTCTCTACACCCTTGACACTACCATCAGGCTTTCCGCTGGTGCACGTCGCTGGAGAACGCTGTTGATGTGCTGCTCGAGATTCTTTTACTTACAGTGATACACGCGACTCCAGTAGGGTTTTGGACCTTAGCACTTGGTGCTCCCTGTATAAGGAGCACGCACCGTGTCGATGACACAGACTTCATCGTAAATGAGCTCCCTGATCGTCACGTGTGACGGAGCCAGAGCACCATGTGCTTGCGGCGGCGTAGCAAAGTAACGCACGCATTGAACTAATTCCGCCTTGAGTTGCGTTTGCGAAATTGTTGACAAACATGAAAAGAAATGCATATGTTAAAGTAGATGAATGGAAAGAGAATATCAAAATCATCAAGAGCAGGAGCAAAGCTGCAACACATGCCGAGCTGTACACATTTTCCATTTGGCAATCACCAGGTCCACTGTCACGTGCTGCACTCGATGTTGTCGAGCTGACGCGTCAGCACGCCGCCCAAGTCCTCCTGCGCCATTAGACCCCGTTGGAATTGCTGGTTGCCAGTGTCTCTCGCAACCGCGTGCTTCACAGATCCATAGCCGACTGTGCATTCCCAGCATCATATAAAAATATAAACATAATTAGGCGCCGGCAGTAATAATGCCAACCAAACTATTCCCCAGAAATCCCAGTAGTTGAATAAAAGCACGTACGGTTCAGCGCGGGGGCGAGGGTGGCGTCGCGCAACGTTCGTGGTTGTTGCTGCTGACTCTTGAGCTGTGGCTCATACTTGAGGTTCCCAGTGCGTTCGTTTCGCGCATGAACTCGTTTAGTGTGAGCGAGCTTGACGTGGTCTCGGTTGGCTACAGCGCCATTCGATACGGCCGTCTTGATGGTAGCAGTTGCGCTCCTGTCGTGCACCTTTGAGGTGACGCCGCTGACCACGGATCCAGACGTCGCCCCCAGCCATACTGCTCCAGTCGTGGCAGTCGACGTCACCACTCCAATCGCTCCACAGGCGACAGCACCGGCCACCGATCCCGTGACGGCGGCTGCGCGCAACCCAGTGTCCAGTTTCTTCCCCGCGAGTGCATTGCGCGCAGCTGTTGATGCGACGGCGCTAACAGCGGACCCAGCGAGAACGCACGCTACCTTGGCTGCGACATACCTCGTCGCTTGGGTGGCAGCACCGCACACCGAGCCGACCCAGCCGCAGAAGTACCCGGTGCCAAAGCCGATCGCCGTCTCAACCCCCCAGTCTTTCCACGAACACTCCTCCTTTGCCACGCATTTGCTGATTGCTTTCGCCGCACCGGAGACCCCGGCGGAGATGAGCGCAGCCCCAAGCCCGCCCGAACTGACGGCCACGCCTGCGGCCACGAGCGTTGTTGAGACCGCGACCTGCGCGACCGTCGAACTTGCGCTTCCCATCGTTGTTGATGTGGGTGGGTTGCTGGCAAAAAACTCAAATGAGTGTTCTGTAGGTGGTGAAGGTACTTGGGATTTTTTCCCTCGCAGTTGTGGAGTATGTCGAAAATGCCCCAATGTTAAATGCGATGCCCACTGACTTCACTTCACTCGAAAGCCTTTGAACTCCCAGCGATTTGGATAGTTCGTGAAATTGTTGCGCAAAAAACGTAAATTTTTTCTTCTGAAACAACCTCATCTCCTGGGTTGTCGAACCTGATGAATGTTCCTGCCACGACACCAAACGAAGAAAAACTGGTCTCCAGGAGTCGACCAAACCAGTTTATCATCGTTTTCCACTGAACAGAAAACCAGTGGAAATGGCATCCTTTCTTGTGACGAGCCTAGAGTCAAACAGAAGAACTCCAATCTAGTATTTATGGGGACCTGGTTTTATCTCTTTTGCTAGAGGACATATTGGGATTGCATGCCACCACTTGGTTGTGGCAGGAGCTTTCACCGCTCCTCACTTACTTCACTAACCACAATATAATATGTACGTAGATGCACTTAGTATGGCTCAGTTCCATCACGACTTCAGGTGAACGCCGAAGTCGTGAATTCTCAGCTAAACTGGACTGTGTAAATGTAAATATTTTTTTCTAAATAATATTACAGCACTGTCTGACATTCAGCCGTTTCTTTTCTCTGGGTATAATCCGGGATTTCAAATTCTTGAAACTGTCACCTCTGACCACCGCTGGATTTTGTACCCATGGGTGCAGAAAACGGGGTATTTAGTACATTTTTTGTGGGGCATTTCATGCATGAGCCATCTCTCGACGCCCTCAACACCTGCATTCTCCGATTTGCCAGCTTCCCGAGCGAGACATGGGCGGCATTATCGACGCGTCGATGCTGCTTGCCGTGTTCGTCTCGACACTCGCCGGCATAGGTGCCGCGCTCGCGACCGTGTTTGTGCTGATTTCGACAGGTACCGCCGCCAGTCTCGCTACCCGCGGCAAAGAAATCGTTGCCAACCTCCAAGGACGTCGCTACCTGGAGGCGTATTCGCAACCTGGCAACCCCCAGCAAGCTGACCGAATGGACAACCACGAAACTCTTCATGATGAAGCAGCGACAACGTCTATGACGCCGACAGCGACGCGCGAGTTCTCCTCCGCAGACCAGGTGCTCGATGCTGTTCGCAGTCTCGACGACTGGTGCCACTTGCCGCTGCTTCTCGAGCAAACAAAGCACCTCGAGGTCTTCCACCACGCCGCGATGCTGAACGACCTCCTGTTCTTCAGCATTGTATTCTGTCGCTTGCCGCGCGAGAGATTTGCGGAGGAAATGAAGCGACGCAACAACACCAACGCCATGACCGTGATCGAGTGCTGCGATGGCATGTTCCCGGAACTCGCGAGTCGCATCAAGTACCACCTCAAGCGCCAGCAGCAGATCACGAGTCCACACTTGGGCGACGACGCGTCCACCATGACGTTCGATCAAGTCGTCGGCAACAAACAGGTGATTGCCACGCTGCAGCGCAACATCGCGGCGATGAAGAAGGACCCGACGTCACCGATGAATATGCAGCCGATCCTGCTGTACGGACCTCCCGGCACGGGCAAGAGCTACCTCGCCACCTGCTGCGCCGTTGAGATGAAAGCACCAGCAATCGAGATCAAGTGCCAAGATGCGCTCAACTCCAAATTGGGCGAGTCCGAGAAAATCATCGCTCAGCAGTTTGACCTGGCAGCATCATCGCAGCCCAAGGCGGTGTTGATCATCAATGAGTTCGAGAGTCTCTGTCGTAGGAACAAGTCAAGCGAGAGTGCCGAGTGGACAGCGACGATCCGCAAGTGCTTCATCGACATCTTTGACAACCTGCGCAACCCGGCGCACGAGTACTTTGGCGTGAAGGTGCTGCTCACGACCAACTTTGTGGACGAAGTGGACGCTGCGGTTGTCGACCGCGTGGAGAAGATTGAGGTGCCGCTGCCGTCAGAGGCGGAGATCGCCCAGTTACTACCCATGCTCTGCAAGAAGCACATATCTGGACTTCATGTTAGCCAAGTGAATTGGGAGAAGCCTGCGGAACTCGCGCACTGCCGTCTCTCGGTCCGAGGATTGAAAGATGCACTTGAGAAGGGCTACAGGCAACTACTGGAGATCCATGGCTCTCCAGTTGCGACGACGGAGCTCGTATGCACGTGGATGCGTCAGCAGATCGGCAAGGTCGCACCCGAGCCACTGAAACAGCCAGAGAACTTCAGGTGCGTCCAGCTCACGCAGATGGCCGAGTGTGAGAAAGTGGCGCTCGCGACGTGCCTCGCACGAGCAGGTTGGCGCTTTGACAGCACCCCTTCGCACGTCTACCGCCAGATCTTCTCGCTGGACGATGTGAACGAAGAAGACGTGGTACTAATTCTTCGCAAGACGTCGACTGGAGAGTTGTTCAGCGGTATTGGATGCTACGCCACACTGATGGGCGAGTCGGCCTCGGACTTTGGGTTCAAGAGTTGTCACGTGTACGTGCAGTGCACACCTGAGGATGCAGAGCGAGAGCTCTGCGCCAGGACCACGAGTTTACTTCTCGAGAGCTACGGGCAGACCGGGATGCGGTGCTTCAACTGGGAATACGACACCAAATTCGAGAACCTGGGACCCCCGGAGGTGATGACACCAGTCGAAAGTTTCCTTGCGCCGTTGATGAAGCGTTTTGTGAGGCAGCGCGTGTACATTGAGACGCGCTCGATGGAGGTTCTTTGCGACCAGAAACTCTTTGACATCTCGAAGAAGTTACTCATTTATGCAGCCGACTTTTCCAAGTGGATTACAGGAGACAAAGCCAGCTTGTTGATTGGGAAGGCTTCCAGTCCCAAGATGATGAGTGAACTTGGATACCGAGTCTTTATGATGGCGGAATCGCCCAAACAGCTCGTGAGCAGCGACGTCAACGTGTTGTACGCGTCCCAGTACGACGATGGAAAGGCGCTAAGAAAGATGGAAGTCGAGGCCGGGCAGATTGTTGTCTGTGAGCAATCTGGAGCGACGGTGGCCGACGCGCTTCGCCGGAATGGCATCCACTACGCTGCTCTCCAGGGTGTCTTTGTGCGTCGGGGGATACAGCCAACTAACAGCAGCTACAGAGGCGAGCTTTACGCAGCACCGACCATCCCAGGTAAACAGAAGGTAATTTGGACTGGAGACGCACTCGCTGATTTTGAGAACCTACCGAGCTTTCGTGCCAAGTACGCGCTCTTCAGTCCATGCACGAGCGCTCGCCAGGTCCTGGACCAGGGTGTAGGTATCATGGTCGACACACAAAAGATCAACGAATTACCAACACCAGAGCGTCCGCTTGCGATCGCGCTGCTTCGGCTCTACCCCGAGCCCGCCAACGGCCGCGTGATTCGAGACCTCGGTTTTGAAGACGAGGAAAAGAACACTCGGGGTTTCCGTCGCGGCTGGTACCGCGGCGGCTACTACTGGCGCATTGTGGGTAATACCTCCGACGTCTACCTGGTTGACGCCTACCTGGCTGGGGGTACGCTCGGGAATCCGTACGAGAAGGTCGTTCGCAAGCGCGACAATCTCGGGTTCGTCGACACGGGGATCATGGTGGACATCCCTGGTCACGGGACGTGCTTCTGCCGTGGGGTTGGGAACAATGCGTCCAACCCGGAGATGGCGTGCGTGCTGTTCGACTCCTCCACGGACGCTATTCAGAGCCACTTCGCATTCCAAGGGCTACTTGGGACGTGGAAGGACATCTGCCAGTAGTAATTAAAAGGACAACCATTTCGTCTCTTGCAATTCTTCAGCACAGTGAGAGCCAACCGTTTTCCACTTCGTATAAACAAGATCAATTCTCTCGTTTATGCGAGTGTCACTGTGCATTTGTTGTTTATCACCATGTGCATTGGGATTAAAGAAAAAGAGCAACATTCATTAGACACGAAGAGCTCCATTGCGGGTGGCACAAACGCAGTACAGAAGTCCTTCAACTTGAGATCTTGATGACGCGAGAAGTTTCACGGTTTTCGAGAATGAATGAAGCTCCTCGTTCGAGTCGACAGACCTCGGCTTGAGCTATGCTAATACTTAGTCTGTGCGAGCGACCCCTCCCCCTCCCAGATGGCCAATACCAGAAAGTACTTGTTGCGACTGTGTGGAAACCGAGCATCGATGGCTGGGAGAGGTAGGTCTTTGAAAGAGCAATCAAGACCAGAGGGTCTCACCTAGTGCGTGGACCTTGCTGGAAAGCGCCAAGAAGAGTGTATCCCGACACGTGAACAGCTGGACGCTGAAAGCGCGCAAATTAATGTCACGCGTACTTCCAGTTAGAAATATGCTTGCTTTACACTTCAACGTCGCCAAGAAACCAATGTCAACTTCGTCGGAAGCGTTTATATGAAGATGGTGCAACTGGACTTGGGGATTCATAACTCACTCATATTTAAAAAGGAACACAGTACATACACAGTTAACGCACAACTTAAAACGCAGGCGCGCCGGCGTACAGCTCCTTGATTTCCTTGACGAAGAAGTGCGCCAGGTTGTTGCGCTTGGGCTTGAACGTGGGCGTGACGAGGTCGTCCTCCGGCCCGAAGATCGTCGCATGTAGATGCAGCTTCTGCACGCGCTCGAAGCGGAAGAGTTTGAGCTCCTTGGCGATCGCCTCCATGTCCTCTAGCACCACCTTCTTGAGCGCTTCAGAAGTGATGAGCTTCTCGATGGTGGCGTCGTCGCCCGTGATGCCCTGCTCCGCCGCCCACTTGAGCACGATCTCCTGGTCCGGGACCACAACCCCCACGAGGTAGTTCTGCAGCGAGTCGCCGTGCACGTAGATCTGCGTGACGTACTGGCTCTTGAGGTAGATGCCCTCAATCTTCTCGGGGGCCACATACTCGCCCTGCGATAGCTTGAAGATGTTCTTCTTGCGGTCGATGATGCACAGCGTGCCGTTCGCATTCCAGGCGCCGACGTCGCCCGTGTGGAACCAGCCGTCGGCGTCCAGCACCTCGGCCGTCAGCTCCGGCTGCTTGTAGTAGCCCTTGAACACGTTGCGGCCGCGCACGAGCACTTCACCGCGCGGCAGCGGCGTGTCGTTGCTCGTGTAGTTCATGTCCGGGACGTCCTCCAGGCGCACTTCCAGACCGGGCAGTGGGATGCCCACGTGGTTACCTGACGGCACGGTCGGGTTGGACACGGCCACCACGGCGCTCGTCTCTGTGAGCCCGTAGCCCTCGAGCACGGGGCAGCCGAAGACGACCTGGATGAACTCCTTGACCTCGGGCGAGAGCGGCGCCGAGCCGTTCATCATGAGCCGCACGTTGCCGCCCAGCACCATCTTGACCTTGTTGAAGATGATCGGGTCCCACAGCGCGTGCGCCATGTAGCCGTTCTGCACGCTCACGCGTTTCGCCGCGAACGCTTGGTCGAAGAGGAACTTCTTGGCGCCACCTGCGCCGCTCACGCCCTGGCTGATCTTGTCGAAGATCCGGTTGAGCACGCGCGGCACCGACGGAAACAACGTTGGCTTGAGCTCCGCGATGTCCTCCATCAGCTTCGTCACGTCGCCCTGGTAAAACCCAATCGCGCCGCCGCTGGAGATCAGATTCGTGTGCACGCAGCGCTCAAACACGTGCGCGAGCGGCAGGTACGACAGGTGCACGTCCGTCTCCAGTAGCTCCGTGTACTTGCGCACGGAGCCGGTCGTGAACGCCAAGTTGGCGTGCGTGAGGATCGCTCCCTTCGGGTCGCCCGTCGTGCCGGACGTGTAGCAGATCGTGGAGATGTCCTCGGGGAGCGGTGGGTCTTCGGCCACAGGGTTGGCTTTCCCCGCCGCCTGCACCTCAGCGAGTGTCGTGAGCTTGACGTTCTTCTCCTTGGCGAGCGCGCGCTCAGCGTCGTCGATGGTTTCGAACTGGATGATCGTCTCAATCGACGGGCAGTTGTGGATGCACTCCATCAGCGTGTTGAACTGCGACTTGGTGCAGAACACGACCTTCATCTCCGTGTGGTTGATGATGAATGGCACGGCCTGTGGTCCCAGTGTGTCGTAGAGCGGCACGAGCGTGTATGTCATGCGATTGCAGCTGTTCTCCACCACAGACCACTCGTAGCGGTTCTTGCTGAACACGCCGACGATCGCGCCGCGCTTGAGGCTCAGGTCGTGGCTCATGCCGGACGACGTGGCTTCGACGTCCGCGAGGAACTCGCCGTATGTCACCCACTCGAACGCGCCGACTTGGCCCGTGACCGGGTCCACCTTGCGCGTGCCGAAGAGGTTCTTCGAGCCGTCATCGAGCTTCTTGCGGTCCATGAGGTTCGTCCAGAGCGTCATGCTCGGCTCGTACTCGGGTTGGATGTCCACGACGCGGATCGGTCCGCGCGTCGCGGTGCGGGAGTCGGGCAGTTCGCGCGAGTGCTGCTTGTCATCCGAGCTCTGTGCGGCGCCCATGCTGCTGTTCCTGCTGCTCTTGTTCTGCTGTTGCTGCGAGTTGACGCGAAGGCGGTTTTTCAAGAATGCCGGGAGCTGCATGGCTCTTGGCGCTTTGGGGTTTCTCGTTCTCTCGTCAGACGGTCAGTCAGGTCAGGTCCGGCGGGCGGTCTCCTTTGCGTCAGCGTGGCGAGCGTGAGCTGTCTGTTCTGTTTTACGGAGTGCCAAGCACGCAGGCTGCTGATGCGTCGTGTGGTCGATCGGGTGAACGGCAACTAATGTTAAACTCACGAAGAAGGCGCAATTGAATTGCGAGGGTGGGAGCGAGCGAGGGAATGAAAAGGTGTCCCTGCTTGCTGTTGCTGTGTTGTTTGGGGTTTGTGCCACACACTTGCACTCGCTCGCCAGTTGGTTTCGCGGTGACCGCCACGCCAGCGGTTAAAGGAGCCGTTGGGATCAGATGCTACGCCATGTGAGACTTTCGAGGATGAAACTGTCAATCAAAGTGTGGCGTGTCGTCACGTCGAAATATTTATAGCCGACGCTCTTCCAATTGCTATTTCAGACATGCAATTGCTATTATTTTCCTGATAATTTCGAAAATCTCCTTTTAAAGAGGTAAAAGGCGCAAAAAAAGCGGTGCGTTTTAACCACAAAATGATTTGACGTTTGTATGAAAATTGTAAAAAAGCGTGCCTCCTTTTCTGCGTATTTTATAAAAAATATTTTCCGCAAGCAAGAAGGCACGTTTTTCAACAGTATTACTACCGGAAAGGCATGCCCCCATTTTCGCGTTTTACAATAGCAAATGTGTGGACATTTAAAAAAACGGGTTTCCTCAATTTTTACCACATATTTTGCATTATTTGTTATTATTTAGGTAGTATTTGAAATATAAAATATGGATCCTAAATTCTAAACATGAGAGTGGTGGTACCAAAATATTATTTACGCTATAAACCACGTTTTAAAAATCTGACAATTTCTAATGATTATTATCGATTCTCGCGTCGTCCTCATCAGCTCCATTGCTCTCGTGACATGCATGGAGCATGGAGCAGGGCTTCGAAGCGAAGCGTGCGTGCTTTCTTCGCTGGGATTGCCAGTCGATCATACTTGTCATTCAGAAATTTTCATCATCAGTGAATCTTTGTGTCTTTTGGACACTCATTCATCTCGCTCTCTCCACGCATACTTGTGTGTGTTAGTGTCACTCATGCTTCTTCCTGTCTCCAAACCACGCGTCCATTCTGAGGCACCCCAGGTGCCCCAGCAGCCTCAGCAAGGAGAACAACTCCGCTTTACAGGCTCGCATTTATTCGGCCAGGCCAGTCATTTCCCTCAGCTGCTCCACCAGGCCCAGCCGCTCCACTACCTCGAGTTGCACCGCTTTCCTCAGCCCGTCCACTTTCCCGAGTCGTATCGTCAGCCCCAGCCACTCTATCAGCCCTAGGCCGTCCGCCATCTCAGCACGCAGTATGGGTGGCATGGAGCCAATCAACCTCATCAGAGTGCCCAGCATGCTCTCGAATGTCACTCGGAGTCAGAGTCCAACTTTGAGTTTGACTCATACCCAGAGTCAGACTCTGAGTCTCTTGCAAGTAGGCATGACTCAATGGGATGTGTGACTGGACGTACAGTTCCGCCGCTCGCCAACAGCAAGAAGAAGAAGTCCCAAGACGAGATCGAGCTGACCGCGGCTGAGCGAGCGGTGGATCTGTGCGTCCGCTATAGAATGCGTGTGTCGTTTGCCGCCTTGCTGTGTGGAGTGGACCGCCAGCGTCTTTATTATCAAGCCAATAAGAAAAAACAACAGGGAATCGTGAAGGCGTCGCCAGAGGAAGTACGGTGAATGATGGATGCGCTGTGCAAAGTGACAAAGATTCTCTGCGCGCCAACCATCAGAACAGACATACTCCATTTTACTCGGCCGAAGAAGTCAAAGGCACATTTGACACGAATGGTGTCAGAGCTTGATGCAACAAAACAAACAATTGTCGTCTGTGTGTACACGTTTACTCATCCAGTGTTGGCGGACGCGCTCATCCGGGCTCAAGCGCGCCCACGGAACGTACGTGTTCGGATTATTATCCACTTCGGCAACATTCGCTGCCAGAACTCCGAGATTCCACGTCTCCACGAAGCCAACATCCCGATTCGGCACAACGCGTTCACTTCCGTTCCTCAGCACCAGAAGTACTGTGTAATTGACAGTGCTGTCACGCTAGCAGGTTCAGCGAACTGGAGCCTTAACGCCTTCAAAGGTGGGAGACCGTAGAAGTCCGACACGGGGATTTGGTGAGCGCCATGAGTTACCAAACCCACTTTTGTAGTTTGTGGGATTACGGCTACGTAGATGTTAGTGAGAGAGACTTGGAAGAGGGTACGAATTTCACGTGCCCGCAGTGTCAAGCTGTAAATTTCATATAAATGAATGGCGTCCGCATTTGCAAGTAGGAAGCATTCTACGATTCATACTTACGAAACCAGTTGCGACTGCACGTGCCACTCCTGCTCTGTTCAACAACGTCTTTTTCGCCGAGTCAGCATGCATGCTCGTTAGACCTCTTCTGCAGAGGTCGCAAAACTGTTTTCTACCTCCCCACCAGCGCACACACAGTTGGCTTCGTGGCTTTCGTGTGGATGACTGGCTTGCTGACAAGTTGATGTAATCTCCGTCATCTCTGAACTGAAATGAGATCTGGGCGTGCGTGGGGAACACTTGGGGGGTACATATATTGGTCTCGCCACCAGTGCGCTCGTTCGTTGGCTTACCTTGTATTGGAGTTTCTCCGCAACCTCAAGAGGCAAGAAGCTCATGCATGCATGGGTGAAGAAGGTTTTGTATTGTTCTTGTGAGGTGACCCCACGCCTCTGCTGTTCTCCGTGGCTTCTGAGTGAGAAGTGGCGTATCGGTATGCGTTACCACATCCGCCTCGCTGTAGAAGAGACTCGACGTCGAGCAACGCCCCGGTCGATATTTCCCATGTGTCATTGCTTCAAACAGCGTCGACTACGGCTTATGGAGTCCTGCAACATGTTAATGTGCTGTCTTGTTCGACGAAAGCCATACCAAAGTCATTAGCGCAGTATCACAAGTCGGCTTTCGCTGTGAGGATACGCGATTTCTCCGCCTTGGCGCTTGACAAACGCACCCAGGAGGTCCCGCACCAATCGTGGCTCTCCAGTCGTGCTATCCAGCCGAATCCCCTTTTCAAAGTACTCCCAGCCGTCGATGCTCGGCACCAGCGCAGTCGCAACACGTAGCACTCGGTCATTATCCTGCGGTGATAACAGCTCCTTACCGATGCTGAACGACGTGATCTGTCGACTCGCAGCGTCATACACCACACTGCAGCCTGAGATCTGCGGGAACGAGGAGCTCATGCTGGGGAACTTGCGCAGCATCTGCGTGAGCGCGCTCTTCAAGTCCCCCACTGATATCTCCACCAGGATGCTCGGCTTCCTCAGCGGAAGGAACTTCTCGAGCCAGTGGACATTGATCTCCATGTCTGAATCATGAAGCCGGTCGCCCTTGATGAACCCCGCGTTGATCACAGCCACGTCGGCGTGGAGCTCTTCGCGCAGCGCGTTCGCGATCAAGTTGCCGAGATTCGTTTCCTGGGTCCTGCAGGACGCCCGCGAGCCGTCGAGCATCGTGCGCGAGACCGCCAACACGTCCAGTTTGCCCTGTGCCTTGAGCTCTCGGTGAACTCTGTCCGAGTACTCCGTGATGAGCGCTCGACATGCTGGATCCGGTGCAAATCCGCGGTTGCAGAGCATTTGCCACTGGAACTCGACGCTCACCATCGCGTTCTTGTCATAAGTCTCCTCGGTCTTTGATATGTCCATCTCCACGATGCCGAGCCAGAGCGCGTCCTGACCCGACTTGTAGATCATCGTCTCGTCCCTGAAGAGCGTCATGATCTCGTGGTCGTGGCCGCCCAGGATCAGGTTGATGCCCGGCACTTGGCTCGCGAGCGCCTTGTCCTCCGCGACCTTGAAATGCGTGAGCGCGACGATCGCGTCGGCTCCCAGCGCCTGCAGCTGCGCCACACAGCGCTTCGCATGAGGCACTTGGTCTTCGAACACCACCTGGTCGCCTGCGAACGGGTCTTTGCCTGTGACCGTCGTGGACACACCGAAGAGTCCCAGTTTCAAGCCATTTGCCAATGGCACCACTTGGTAATCCACGAGTCCTGGGAAGAGCTCGCCAGCTATAGTGCCATTTGAGCCGCGCTGTCGGATGTTCGAGCCAAAGCTCGTGAAGTTCGCGCTTGTGAGCAACCGGGAGAGCAACGGTGCGCCAAAATCGAACTCGTGGTTGCCCAGCACGACGAACTCGATCTCAAGAGCGTTCAGCACGTCAATCATGAGCGCTCTATTCGATCGATACAAGAAGAACAACAACAGCAGCACCATCAGCTCATAACGACTAGCCTACAAGTAATACAACATGCCTTTACAATAAAGCCACGCATGCATGCACGCACCCTTTGTCTTCGCGGTCGAGCTCGGAGCGCCAGAGAAAGTCGCCGTTGAGCGTCACGATCACGTGCGCGTCGCTTGGGATCAGCGCTTTCGCTTCTCGCAGCAGCGTCGCGAACTCTGCCACACCTGCAGAGCCATTGCAGCGCCGTAACGTTCGCATGTTCAGTATTAATGCATAACAGTATGCAGCACATTGGCCATCACACACAGCTCAGAGCGCTCAGCTCACGCACCTCCCTGTCCGCTGACGTTGGGGAAGAGCTCGTAGACGTCGTTGAGCGTGAGCACCACAACGCGCGCGGTCGCCACCGCCGGCGCCGTCTGGGCGGTAGGAGACAGCGGCGCTGAGGCTGCGGCCGCAGCGGGAGTGGGTGGCATGGCGCTGTTTCCGTCGCTGCCGCCACGCTGCGCGTCCATCTGCAGGAGCACGCTGGATGCGTCCATTTTCGTTGTGGCTTCTTTTCTTTTCAAGAGGCTCTTGGCCAAACTTGAGATGGTGTAGCAGTAGCAGTAGCAGTAGCAGTAGCAGTAGCAGTAGCAGTACGTCACTCAAACGAACATTCCAAGCTCAACTCCCACATGGTCAACACATTATTAAAACGCTGGCACGGGTGTGCGTACATCTCGTCAATCTCCTTGGCGAAGTACGCGCTCAGGTCCTTGCGCCTGGATCTGAGCGTGGGCGTGAGCAGGTCGTTCCACCGCGAAGACGCTCGAAACGGAAGGGCTTGTGGCTGAGCGCGAGCTCTTCCATGTTGGTCGCGATAACCTTCTTGAGCTCCTCGGGGTCCGCTTCATCCACGGTCTTTTGCCCTGCTCCTGGGCCCACTTGCCCGCCACATCCAGTCCGGCACGTCGAGTTTTACATCAACGTTGCTCGTGGAGTTCATGTCAGGGACGTCCTAGAGACGCACTTACTTCAGGCCATCATAACCTTGAGGCAATGGTTCAGTCTTTTGAAGGACGAAAAACAGCGAATACAGGAGCGCTGGCGAAGAAAGGCATTCCGAACTGACTGATGCGAATGCAATTGCTCACTGTTTTGTAAACGCGCCTGGATGATTGACACGTTATTTGAGCCTGTAAGTCCGTTAGCCACAGGCCTGAGGGATTGGAAGGCACGGCTTCTGGCCATGAAGTCAAATCACCCGACCTCTGCGTCTCTCACGTTCACCAAAATGAGTTGACGGCCGGCGTTACCATTTGGGTACCGCTCGTCGAATCCGTTGTGTCCAGACGGAGAAGAGCGAAGCTTCGGGATGGACGACGTTGAAGTAAAACGAAGCTGCGCTCGCCCTGAGTGAGTGACCGAGTGTGAGCGAACGAAGCCAAAGCTTTCTGTAAACACCATCCTTGGCAGAATGTGCCCACCGAATAGTGATGCAGAATGTACGCATTGCAAACTTGGAGCCACTGCTCGAGTACGCCAGTCTATGAACACATGTCACGGGGAAATCCAGCGACATATCTGTCGCTTTTTAATCTCCACGGCCATCCACAATTTCCATCCTCATTGCTTGCTTTCTTGCGGTTTGCTTTCTTGTGTGAAAAGCACCACAGCACAAACTGTCAATTGCGCTAGCAAGTACACTGTACTGTGTTCTCACGAGCCAAATTGAATAAAGTTCAACATGCACCTCCAGGCTTTTCTTTTCCCACATTCTTTTTAATCAATGCGGTACAGAAACTGTACCGTTAGCTGAAGTTTTCTCAAGAAGCGCTGAACCTCTATATCATGAATGCGTACTGTTTTGATATATTTTACACCTTCATACCGCCACTCGTCATGTTGAAACAACTCAAATAGCTAATAACAGGGGAAAAGAATTAAAATGCTTCTCACTCGTGGGATACGCACCAGAACGGAAGAGCGCCAGAAAAAGCGCGTGCAGGTGGATGTTGGCGTGAAAGGAAAAGTCCTGACATGAACAGCTCTTGCGGAAAATAGCAACCACGATCAGAAGATCGCAAGTTTCTTTTGTGCTTTTCTGCCTCATGATGACCCAATTGCAAAAGGTGCAATGCTGTAGTGTGTACACTCCTTGAACTCTATCGGCAGAAATCGCGAAATGTAGACACTTGGGGGTCATTTCACGCTTCGTGTGGACCGCAACTTCGAGAACATTTTTGGACACTTTAGAATTGTTAATCCCTGCAGACGAATTGAAGCCACCGCAGCGAAGTGAGCTGCCAACACGCTCGCATCACGTCTGCGGCTTCGGAACCAGCCAGGTTCCGCGAATCTGGGATGGGAGAAAGGACCCCAAACAAGTAACGCATGAACTCGTCGAAATGACTGCACGAGATGATTATGATGCGTGAAAGCAAATACTGTGATTCGCTTTCGGCAAAGTCTTCTGAGACCTTCGTGAGCGTGCGAAAAGCGCGCATGTGTGTGTCCAACCCAGCAATCCCGGCACGAAGCAACACATGCACTCTTCGTACTTGCTGGCAGTCGTGGAGTACAAAGAGAAGTTCATCATGTGAGAGTTTTGCAAAAGTGAACATGTGCAATCCGGCGCCAAGACTTGAAGTTTGACAAAAGACCCACGAGTTTTCGAAAATCAGAGAGCCCTCCATACAATCAATCGATTTTGCCTGTGTAGAATAGTAACATAGGTATCTGTATGACCAAAACCCTGTTTATTATATTTACAGTTTGTACTGGAGGTCGAAAAGCGAAGGTTCATTACTTCTGAAAATCCAACGTTAAATGCGATTCAAATACCTGTACATCTCGCAAGTGACATCTAAAATAATCACTGCCTATTTTAGTATTATCTATTTATAAATATACCTCTATATATATCCAGCCTGTTACCAGAGGCTTCCATGCTTTTCTCTATATGGGACACTGGGAAACAGGGCTCATCATTTCGCTCTGTTGACCAGAAAGCGTCAGCAGCGAGCGCATCATCATGCGACTTCAAGCTCCAGCCGCACTCGCCAAATCGCCACTCTCCTCCTCTGCATTACAAGAGTAGGCTTGCTTCCTTTTCATTCCCTCTGAAGTCCCTCGCTCGCCAGCCGCCGCCGCCTCCCAGCGTAATCCCCAGAGCCACGATCGCATCTGCTTCATTCCTCAATTCGCTCACGCACACGAAGACCAACCAACTCGACTGATCGCCTCACATCCTCTGCAAACAAACATGGGCTGCTTCGATGTCGCGAGCGCGGCACCAGCCAAGGTGATGTCCAAGGAGCTGCCGGACACAGCGACGGCCACGCGCGGCCCCGTGCGCGTGTTCAACACGGACGACCCCAAGCACAGCGCGTTCGACTCGGAGCTCACGCTGTACGCGACGCTCATGAACCGCAAGAAGCTCGACCCGAAGGGCACGGGCAAGATCTTTGGCACGCGTAAGGTGGACCCGGCCACAGGTCAGCTCGGCGACTTTAGCTGGGTCACGTTCGGCCAGTTCCTCGCAGACGTCGAAGCGCTCTCGTCCGGTCTGGCGCACGACATCGGCACCAAGCGCGGCGACATCATCGGAGTGTTCAGCAAGAATCGCTACGAGTGGACGATCGTGGAACACAGCTGCAACCGCATGACGTACACGCTCGTGCCGCTCTACGACACGCTCGGACCCACGGCCGTGCCGTTCATCATGAACCACACGGAGATGAAGATCGTGTTCTGCGCCAAGGCGCAGTTCAAGACGCTCATGGAGTGCATCCACGAGTGCCCGCACA
>JAASGV010000295.1:0-28979 GCA_023334355.1 Globisporangium abappressorium
CAATTGATCGTCCCAGTCGAGTAACCAAATCACACGCGTGTGCATACAGGAGCAAGTGAGTCGCGTTGTCCTCATCGCGAAGGCGTACCTTGTCGAGTTCTATGTGAGCTGCGGCTTCGCAGTCACCAAGCTCTCGCCAGTCGTGCATGGGAAAGACCCGTGGTTTGAGCTCGTACTCGACTGCGTTGCCGCTCGTCGACTTCCTGTTGTCCAGGTATAAAACCTTGATCGATCCTTATCGGTGTGGCTTACCCACCATGTTGCAACTCAGACTCGACCATTTATCCCTGTGTGTTTGTATGTGTTGCGCTTGATCATCAGGTGGATGCGTTTGCGTCCGATGTATTTGGAGGCAACCCAGCTGCTGTGGTGGTGATGTCACCTGCGCAGTTCCACAAAGCCACGGCTACAGAGTGGATGCGAAAAGTGGGGATGGAGAACAACTTGAGCGAGACCGCCTATGTCGCTCGTCGCCCAAGCTCTGGAGGCGACGCCGCCATTGTCGAGTACGATCTGCGCTGGTTCACGCCACAGACGGAAGTCGATCTCTGCGGTCATGCTACGCTCTCGTCCGCGTTCGTGCTTTACGAAGAAGGCCACGTGCCTTTGACCTCCACCATCCACTTCCACACTCGGTGAGTCTCCTTGTAGCTGTTTGCAGATCCCCATTGCGCCTGATATCAACATTGTTAACCTGAATTATGTGTGCCTCGCGATGTAGGAGCGGCGTGCTCATATGCGGGTTCGAGAAGTCGACTTCTGCGGACGGAAAGGAGAAGAAGCTCGTCCTTATGGACTTTCCTATTGGCACGGTACAGCCTCCAGTCGAGAGTGTGACCAAGGAACGACTCGCACGCGACCTCGGCATCTCAGCTGCGAGCATCCAGACGGTGAAGTTCACGGAGTGTAAGGATGTACTTGTGCACATCGATGCCGCTGCATTCCCATCGCTCGAGCCAGATTTCCAGAAACTGGGTGAGATTGAAGCCCGGTACGTCTCTTGTCCACTCTCTCTCTATCATTTTCTCGCTCACTATCCCCACCGCTATCTCTGGTGCTGACTTTGGCTGGCCATGGGTGTGTGAATTATGAATTGGTTTAGTGGAGTCGTTGTCACGGCCGAGTACCCAGACAAATCCACGGGTATGGACTTCCAGAGCCGCTGGTTTGGTCCCAACGTTGGCGTGAACGAAGACCCCGTCACTGGCAGCGCGCACTGCGCCTTGGCGGCTTATTGGTCTGCTCTGCTCGGAAAGAAGCACTTGAATGCCAAGCAGGTGTGCCCAGCTCGTAGCGGCTTCCTCACGCTGGAGCTTCCTGAAGCCCACCCCGATCGCGTGTTCATCAAGGGCGAAGGTGTGATCTCGCTGCGTGGTGTCCTGTTAACTGCGCCATAGTTGCGATGTGAGAACAGTGTGCTCTGAGGTGCACTTTAGGCGCCCGCCCATAGGAGCTCTAGCCACGGTTGGGAAATGGTCGATGGAATCAGCATCGTCAATCTTATTCATTTTCAAAATTGGTCCACATTTGTTTCTTACCGTGGGGGATTTGATTGCGTTAAACTTCGTCTTCGTCTTCATCATCATCTTCTTGAGTCTTGCTGTTGCTATTATTTGCCAGCTTCTTTATACACTAATTCTTGATCGAGGAACGTGAGAAAGAACATGTTCGGCTGCGGCGCGAAGTGGGCCATCCAGATCGTTCGGATCTCCAGCTCGCCGAGCTCTGTGAGGTGCACTGAGACCTGGTCGTACCTGCTCAGCTCCACGACCTGGTCCAAACGAGACACGCGCTGCTTGTTGTCGTAGAATTGCACCAGCGTTGGCTCGAGTTTGCGGACTTTCTCCGCGTTGAGCACGGCATCGAAGCTCCGGATCCAGACCCCGAGTCCCATCGAGCTCTCGTGTGTGACGTTGAGGTTCAGCTGGTACGTTCCGGTTTGCAGAATCTGCACCACGCGATTCGATTCGTCCACGATCTGGAAGTATTTGTCGGTTGTCTCCACGATGGACTCCCAGGAAATGCTTTTTTCGGGACTCGCCTGGAGAGTTGCCGATGCGTTCGACGAGACGAGCCACCCAGAGCGAGCATGGAAGCTCCTTGTGTCACGCTTGCGAGTCGCTGAAGGAGGTCTCCTTGGTGAAACGAGATGCTCCTCCTGAGCAGGAGCTACCGCTGCCGGCTTGGCTTCCTGGGCTTCTTTTATGAGCTCTTGGCGCCTCTGCTGCTGCTGGTGGAGCTCTTCGAGTCGCTGGTGAGCTTGTTCTTTTTCTTGATACGCACGCAAGAGCGTGCGCAATTGATCGCACTCGGTCTCGATAAGTTGGTTTCTCGATAGTGCAGAGTCGAGTCTCTCTTGCGTCATCACGAGCTCTCGTCTCACCTCCTCCAGTTCCCGAACGAGCGCCTTCAAGCGCGCCTGTGCTGGTACCAGCTTCATCATAAACCGATGCTTCTGCTTCCAGAACTCGTAGCAGGGAAACATCAGCTGCAGGCAGAGAGCATCCGAGTCCACTTGTAGCAAATCCACTTTTCCAAGTTCCTCACTGGAAAATTTCTCGCGTTGGGCTTCGGCACCAGGGGCGGTGACAGACGCGCTCTTCTGTGAGCGCAGACACCGCAGCAAAGCTTCAAAGATCGCTTTCTCTGGGATCTCGTGGGTCATTTTACCATCCAGCTGCCGAATGTCTGAAAATGTGCACTCCCTGAACAGCATTTCACAACCAGAATGACAGTATCGAATTAGAATGATGAGCCCATTATGGCAATGTCGGCCCTTGCCACGGGCTCTTCGTACCTTTGCTCTCTGGTCTGCACGTGCTCAATCCCGATCGTTGTTTGCTTAGGGCTCTCAGTCGACGTGATTTTGACTCGGAATGTCTGGTTTGACTGTGAAGGGAACAGCACTTCATCGAGCTGCAAGTGAACGATGACGGGAGAATTGGCTGATGGGACTGCGGTGCTAGTGGTTGTGGACGACGGTGGCGTGGGATCCTCGCGTGCTGCTTCTGGGGTAGTACGAGTAGGCCGATGGTGTGCTGGTAATGTTTTGACTGCAGGGTACGAAGCAGAGGACGCTGGTGATGGATGACTGTTGACACGGGTGCTGTTCGTTTCTGCTACTGGTGGCGCTGATTGTTCGAAACTGTGGTCATCATAATCTGGCGGATCAGGTTCGTAACTCATCGTATCGGTCTCTACCGGCGCTACTTCACCACTGGACTCAACGTAAATCTGACTTCTCTGTGTCGATGGCGTCACTTCTCGCTGCCTTCTTGAGCTCTCGGTTGACTGCGGGAGTGTCGAGGGCGATAAGAACGAATGACGCAGACTTGGCGGAGCACTTGATACTCTAGTCGGAGCAGGCGCAGTCCTGGCTGGTGCAGCCGATGATGTTGTAGTTTGTGAAGTTGACTGGGAGGCTGATGGTGTTTGTGAAGGTGCCTCGGTCTCCACAGAGAGTCTTCGCGGCTCAGCTGGCTTTCGTTTGCTTTTACCTGAAGACGCAGATGTTGGAGCCGAAGGCTTTGAGGCAGACACTGACTGAGATGGTCTTCCAGAATGCTTTGGCTCGTACTTCATTCCTCTCCCTGATGTTCCAGCTCCTGATGAGTGGGGTCGACTCCTCTTGGCGCTCTTCTTGTTTGTTGAGTCTTCCTGCTTGAGACCGCTCTTGCTATCGCCCGCTTTCCGCTTGTTTGTACTTAGCAGCGGGCGAGGTTCTCTCTTCTTTGCCTGGAAGTTGCCTTTCAGCTTGGACGCCAGGACGCCGACGTTGACCACAACAATATCGTCCTCATTCGAGTCTTCTTCCGAGTCGATATCGAACTCGTCGGCATCGGAATCGCCATCCGAGTCGTCGTCAGAATCATCATCGTCATCGTCCTCTTCTTCTTCGTCGACGCCATCTACACGGAAATCGGTATCGCTTTCATCATCATCACTCGATTCGAGGTCCATGGTGCTCGTGCTTTTGGAATCATCACCACTGCCAACACTACCTGAAGTGATCGAGATCGCGTCCAGCGCATGGCCGCCCGGCCACCTCCTTCGCTTCTGCTTCTGCTGCGACGACGACGAAGAAGATCGCCACTGCGTCGCTTGCTTTAGGCGCTTTCTGGTTGTCGTCGTGACTCTTCGCTTTATGCTGCAGCTCGCACTCGCACTCGCACTCGCACTGTCATCATCTGAATCGCTATTGCACGTCGATCCGCTGACGCTCCCTCGCTTCGTCGAGGCAACTGAGCTCCCTCGTCGCGGGGTTGACATTCGCGGCACCTGCTGCGAAAACTGCTGCTTGGTCGGCACTTCGCCAAAGATCTTCCCCTTCATGCCGTACGCCACAATCGCTGCCTCGCCGTAGAAAAAGTCTTCGCCTTCAACATCGCGCTTCGTGTTCTTGCCAGGCTTGATGTAATAGTGGTCATATCCGAGCTCGCCGCCGGGCCTGGTCGTCCACCCGAGTTTCTTGTAGTACCCCCACACGCTCTTAAAGTTGTACACGCCATGCGAGAGCTCTGGAGCACGAGCGAATCATAATTAACATCAGTAATTAATCAATCACATTGGCAATAAACACACCCAATTATTGCACGGGGAACCCCACACATACGCCACAAGCCTCTACACACACACACACACACACGTTGTGCAAGCAGATCAGCTAACGTTGAAGCACCGAAGTTGAGCCAAATTCGCGTGCGTTCCGCAGTGCAAGTGCAAGTCCAGAAACATTCCAGCAGGTTGTGGGTGCGGCACACCACGAGCACGCGCCAAACCGTCCACAGTGCGCAATTACAACGCGTGCCAAGCGCGGGAGAGTGCGCATGGGCTGCATACCTTGACGTCGGATGCGCGGGTCTTCCTCCGGCGCGACGCTTCTCCGTGCGCGCGCGGGCATCTCGCGGGTTGCTCCTCGATCTCAGGCTCGCTCGCTCCTCCCTACCGTAGCCATACACCACACCAGAGGGCATCAATCAATCAACCAAACAAGCGAGCTTACGCTCTTTTTCGAGGAGTTATAATGCCTCCATGGGGCACAATTCAACTCCGCATTCCGCATTCAACGTTCCCTCTCTAAACCGATTTCACTTCAACTGACGGATGATTGGTTGAAATTTTTTTAAATTGCAAGCCAATCACATACAGTAGGGAGCTCTAATCGAGTGCATCACAGTACACGTGTTTTGGTCCACAAGCTCAACATTTACAACGTGACGATGGAAACGAAGAGAGAGTGGGACGGGCGGGTTATGTAAAGAGAGTGCAGCCGACCGCTCCTCTCCTTGTTTCCGTTGCCTTCCTTCCTGACTGGCTGACTGACTGTGAGCCTGACTGCGTAAGGGTGAGCGAGAGGGAAAGTGTGTTGTGGACCGGTCGTCGTTTTTGTTCTTCTTTTCGTCCCTTCTTTTTCCTTTTTCACTGAACCGGCCAGCCAGCCCAACCGCAAGGCAACAAGGACACAAGGCCAACCGCAAGGCCGGCCGGCCGGCCGTGCTCGCTCGCTCGCTCGTGCAAACTGACTTCTTGTGGTTTTGCGCGCCGTTGCGCAGCGCCAGCTGCTGGCGCCAGTTGAACTCCCTCGGTCATTTCCAAATCAACCGGCCACAGCGCACGCAGACGCCCCAGCTCAAAGCCCCGCACCCGATCTTCCTCCGATCACGAGCCAGCTCCGCCTCTGTGATTCTCGACGCCCGCATTTTCCTCGGCACCTTCTCGCAAAACAGTCCGATTCCAAGAAAGAACACGCGCACAGTATGATGGCCCCTCCCAGTGACTATGGATACGCCAGCTACGACGCCCAGCAGCAGCTCCCGCCGCAGCACCACCAGAGCGGCGAGCGCCCAAAGCTCTTCATGATGGAACCACCGCAGCACTCGGCCGCCATGACCACGCACATGGCGATGGTCGAGGGCTACCAAATGGTGCACCACGGCACGCCGCACCACCACCACATGACGCCGCAGCACGCGATGACGCCGCAGCACGCGATGACCCCGCAGCATGCGATGACTCCGCAGCACGCGATGACCCCGCAGCACGCCATGACGCCGCAGCACCGTCGCCCGACCGAGTTCGACCACGAGCCGCTCATGATGAACGTGCACGCCAACAGCCAGTACTACCCGCCGCTCGGTGCGCAGATGCTGCACGTGTCGTCGGACTACGACTACGCGTCGAGCAGCTCGGGCGTGACGCCGTCGTCTGCGTCCGGCACCAAGCGCTCGCGCGAGGACCTGAACATGAAGGAGAAGAAGCGCATGTTCAAGTTGAACGACCGCATCAACCAGCTCAAGGATGTACTCGATGAAGCTGGCGTGCAGACCAAGAAGAACAAGCAGTCGATCCTCGACAACGCGGCGCACTACATTGAGATGCTGCGCAGCAACTTGTTGATCGCGAAGCAGAAGGCGGAGCGCGCGGAGCGTGATGCCGAGAACTTCCGTCAGCAGTCGCTGAAGAACTCTTCGAGCGCCGACAGAGTGGTGAAGGGCTGCTTCCAGAAGACCACGACGCCTCGTGTTGTCGTGGGCCTGGACTTGCAGCCAGTGACGTTCAACAGCGCGTTTTTGAAGCACACCGGTCAGACCGATGCTGCGCTGAAGAAGAAGGACGTGTTGAAGTCGTACCTGTGCGCGAACTCGCAGCAGTTAGATAGCATCGTGAAGCGTGCGAGCGAAGGCAAGAAGTCGACGAGCGAGATCGTTGAAGCGTCGACCGCGAACGGCGTCGCGGCAATGAACCTCATGGTCTCTGTGATCACCGACGACAAGGGCAAGCCAAGCAACGTCGAGTTCAGCCTCATTCCGTTGGAAAAGAAGAGTACCAAGGCCAGCTCGAAGAAGTCGGCAAAGGCAAAGGACGTGGGCGAGGAAGCGCCGCAGGGAGAGCAGTCGGACGCGTCGGCGTCGGACGTGAGCGAGATCCCGTTGTAAAAAGCGAAGCTGTTGACTAGATGTATCATATAAACTATTTGTCCATGCAGTACGTTCCCGTCGGGCGTCATACCAACCCCGTCAGATCAAAGCAAGCAAGAAAAACAAAACAAGAGCGCATTTTCATTCGAAGAGAAGATTGTGTGTGTGTGTTCGTCAGTATCGTAGTTTGTGTCTATGAATGTGAGTGAGTGAGTTGAGTGTGTGTATGATACGTTGAGCCTCTGAGCCTCTGAGTTCCTATGTTCTGTCTCTCATTCTCTCCAGTCCTTCTTCTTTCTTCATGCTGGCTGCTTGATTTGGCATTTCGCTGCTGAGCCAAATTGCCGTTGGCGTAACGTCAGGTATCTTACGTAGCGATCTCCGGTGTGGTGACGGGCTCTCTTCGTAATCTGCCTGCCGCTCGCTCGCATCGTCCGCCCTCATCAGGCAAACAGACAGGATACGATCAGACTCGTTTCTGTACCGAGTTTCCGTGCGCACGATGCGACAACGCTGTCGTGGCGTTGCGATTAGGTTCTGAAAAAGAGTCGGTTCGCTGTTTGGTTTGCGTGAAGAGAGACAGTGCGCTTCGGCGTTTTGTGGATGAAACGCTCACCTCTGTTTGTGTGGTGATGTCGTTTCGCTGATGATCAGGCGAAGAGGACTCGTACTAATTGAATTGCGCTCTTTCTGTACTGACTTGCAAGCGTGACAGGACGATTGTTGTCTTTTGGTGCGCAAGTTACTCGAAACAAGTTGTGACCGTATTGTGCCGCAAGTTGCAAGTTTGCTGGGTGTGCCGACTTCTTGCGCTTGCGAAATTCTTGCGTCATGCTCTTCAACTTGCTGTCGGTTGTTACCATTAGAAGGAAGCATGACCGCATGGAAGAAAGCGCATTTCGAAGTCAGCTTTGGAACGGAAACTGGAGCTGGATCTGGCTGAATGTTGCACAGCGCAACTTCAAACAGACAGTAGCTTTTCGCTGTCAGAAAGTTTATGAACGCTCGTGGCCCCGCAAGCAGGCAAGCAAGCGTGAGCAACAGCGTAGAAAAACACATGTTCGCCTTGCTTGCTTGTTGTTTAAAGTTTGCTGCTGGGGGCCACTTGAGTTGTTGTTGTTGTTGTGCCTGCTCCTGTCAAAGTTAACACAACGCGGTTGCTCATAGCTCCGCATCTTTGCATCTTTGCTTGCTTGTTTGTGCTTATTTGTATGCTTGTTTGCTTCATTCACACGTCCATCGATTCGCCGCATCTTCCGCTACGGCGTGCAGATGAGGCGTGTGTGTGTGTTTGCTGCTGTTATCACTGGCACAAGTGGACGAAAAGCGTCAATGAGCGCTCTGCCAGATTTGCGATCTTTTGTTTCCCACCAACGCCAAAGCTTCTTGTGCCTGACTCCCGTATCCCGTATTCGAGAACTGTCTGCTTTGTGGAGTAACACACAGGCGTTCCATTCATTACACTGTACTGGACTCCACCACCAGCTCACTTCCTATGCTTCCCATGCGTGACGCCAGGGAATTGCGAAATGAAGCCATGTTCCTGCATGAGAGGAGCGATACAAAGCCATTCTTTCATTCTCATGGCATCCTTCTGTCCTTTCTGGGGATGAATATGTGATATGTGCAGAACAGAAGAACATACCAAACGGCAAAAGATCAATCTTTTTCGCTATCGCTGTGATGAAGCATCCAATTTGGATTGGAAGCTGGTTGACGTTCGCATACGCCTGCCACGCGAGCTTCTGGTTGTTGGGGTTCCACACGGGCACGCTCGTCTCCGTCTTTTCATTCTTCATGTTCTCCTTCTCGTCCGCTTGCTCGTCAGACGGCTCGTCGTCGTCATCCAGCACCACGTCCACGGGGTTGTACACGTCCATGGCGTTGTGGAACGTGGACCAGAGCCTCTGCTTGCAGTAGTCCTGGTAGTAGACCTTGGCCTCCTGCTCGGCGACGAGCATCGGGTAGCAGTTGAACTCCTGCAGCTTGCGCGCGAGCTCGCGCTGCTCGTCCAGCAGGATCGCAAACTCCGAGACAGCTCTGGCATTTGAAATGAAAGACATTTGCCACTATCGTGATACGCAAACGCTAGAAGCAAGAGAGATCATTTCACTTTTCACACGCAGTGCCCTTAGATCACCATCTTCTGACATGCAAAGAGCGGTTTACCTCGAAATTTTTAACAGGGCGATGCTACAAGCAAGTCCACAACAATATTGGCGAGACGAACTTGTGTACACGACAATATCACACACAGGTCTTTGAAATGGGGACTGTGCATGTTTCTGTTGGCGGGTTTACGTTGTGCGCGGGAAACAATAGCAGCGTTGGTAAAACGTTACCAAAGCGATTTGAATTTGACAAATTGGTGAGATTTTCAATTTGAAGATCCAAATCGAGATTTTACCAACTTCCACAGCAAGAGATCATCGAATGAACACGATGTATTGTGTAGATAGCAGATATGCCAGTGCTATTTACTGCAAGTGATCTTGTTGTGGCTAACTTGCCTGCATATGGAACACCGATAGACCTTTTTTGAAGCACCTTCTCCTCTACTCGTAAAGCGATTATTCTGTTTTCACCCCAGTTTCTGGGGCTTGAATTCGACCAAGACGGTTGTTTCGAGGACAATATCTGAGCCTGAGTTGTAGTTGATTCCCTCCATGTCTTTGAATACGGAGGTGAAGGACGCGATGTAGTGGCAGTCATCATACGCTTCATCAACGCTCCAACAAAAACCAAGTCTCTGCCACTCCGTCACTGCAGCACGATAGTGACGGCAAGGAACTCCCATCTGCCGCATGAAGGAGCACTGACAGACTTTGTCTTGCACGACAACCCGGTAGGACCGGTTTGCAGGGTTGGTGCTGTCACACACATGCGCTTTCCCTGTCATGGGATCGCTCGGCTCCACTCGATTCCGAGTGGACGCTTCGTTCTCGGCTGCCGCGAGCTCCAGTGCGTAGGATGTAATTTTTAGCTGTACGGGCGCGCTGTCTCGAGCCAAGACAGCCATCTTGTTTGAGAACACGAACTTAACCATCTCCTTCGCGTACCACTTGAATAATTCGAGAGGGAAGAGACACGGGCGGCACGAGCTGAGGAGTTTTCAGACTCCACAAAATTCGAAGTCCGCCACCCATACAGCTTGACTCCCATTTTGAGAAATGTGAACTTGGCCCACGTGCTTGGGCTTATCTGCGATATACTCCGAAGCCATGCGCTGAGTCAAACCCAAGCACTTCAACTTCGATTGGAACGCTTCAGCACAGTCTGCGTCTTGAGTGGCCCAGATGCTGTTTCCATCGCTTGGATTCAGGGGACCAAACTTATCCCGGACGTTCAGCAGAATATGATGGGTACAGTGTACCAGTTGTAGCTCAATTCCAGATATGCGCAGTCTCGGAACTGAGTGGATTATGGCCGAGCTTCTGTCGCAGAATAGTGAAATGCTGGAGACCTCCAAACCGCCAGCAACACAGCACTTAAAAACCACTCGTAGCTGTCGCTTGATTCTACCTTGCATATTGCGACCACAAGAAGCACATTTACGCCATCGCCATTTCTGCTTAGGAGAGCGAGCATGCATCCGCTGATTCTTCCATCACGAAGGTGGGCACCATCAACACCAAGGATCCGTTGGCAAACGGGCTGTACAGCGCGAGCGTACGGTACCAGAAGAAACGCTCGGTTGAAGAAGCCGGTGTCTATCACTTCAAAATTGTAGTACGCGGTCGGGTTCTCTTCGCTGAACAACCGGGAAAATGGCTCGATTTTCGAAAAATCACTTTCGTAGTCTCCAAACAGGGTGTTCTTGAGTACATTTCTGGTGCGATAGATTATTGCCTCTGAGATGTGAAGACCTTCCATAGTAATCAGCATTTTTTGAAGCTGGGGGCCTTGAATCGGGATTAGCAAACACTGCACTGCCGGCCGTTCTTGAATTCAGGACTTGACGAAGTGTGGGCTTCCGAAACGAGCTGCAATTGACGCGGTTCAAACAGAGGTTCGAAATATGAAATCCACCTCTGCTTTTTGCCTTGGACTTCACAACGTTGACGAAGAACGGGCTAGCTGTAGAGCTGGTACATACGAACCGAAAATACGCGCCGCTGCTTCTCGATTTGTGAAGTTCCACACGACGCCCTTGACGGTAAACGAAATTTTATATTGCCTGCTTCGCTTGCTCACGAGTTTCAAAGCCGAGATCCTGACACTGCTGCATCGTGGCTGGATGTCGAGCTGAGAAGTGTATACTTGATTGGATGTCGGGCAGGCAAAAGGATGAATGGGAACACTTAGACAGATGGAAAGATGAACTTGGCTACGATCGATGGGAGGAATCAGACCCGCTATTCTATTCCAGTTTAGACTATCGTCTGAGGTAGATTAGATACTCAATGCGATCTTGACTTTCCTAAGATGATGGGACAGTGTTTCGGAGACCTAAATATTCAAATATCTCACTAGAGTGACATGTATATGTTTGAAAACAAAATACAATGATCGTCATTTAGAAATACCTCTTCAGAGCGACGTGTAAGGTATTTTTGGTCTACGCAAAGTAACTTGTGACCCCAGCGCCTTCCCGCGCGTGAGTGACGTTGAACTTCGTAGTGACAGGCGGAGAAAGCTACCCCGTGAATAATAAACTCAGCCAAATCGTCGACTTGATTTGGGGCCAAAAGACATACACATATAGATTAGTGGCATCTGATTTGGCCACATGCTCAATACCTCGGCGATTATCTCGCTCGTAATTTAACGTCTCTCCTCATCAGCACTTCAGCTAGCAGTCGGTTTATGCGTCGTATCATTGTGTTGTTACGCAATGGTATTTACCCAAGCATGCGTGTGTCTGTTGATCATAGTGCGCAATTACCTGAGTGTTCACTTAAACTGAAATGTATATCACAATTGGTCTTTCCTCGTCATATTTGGTCTATCCTCTAACAAAGACACCAAGACGTATACAGACTGGGCGTGATACCCAACTTACCTATGCGCAAAGGTTCATACCATATCTCCTCCATGAGAGTTGGACTGAGAATAGCAGAGCTGCAGCCGCAGATGAACAGCGCGAGACTCTCGCTAGACGTGTTACCGTGTGCCGAGTTCGGGTTAAGCAGAGGGACCAACAGGCGCGGGGTGTGTACATTTCGGCTGGAGCATCGGGAGGTGTTGTCATGGTGTGACGTTCTTCAAAACTGACGGAAGAGCGAAGTGAAGTAGTAGCCGCGATGAGCGTCAGCCAGTTGGACCTGTTGGATCATGAAGATAGGAAGAGATTTAGATAACCCTTTCGCACCCGAGATTTACGGTGAAATGAAGAACCAGTTAAACCAGCAAGCCCTTTCGCTTAGGAGTACGACGGTCTCTTCTCCCTTACAATAGGGGAAGGGACAGTCTGGGGCGCTTGTGAGACTGTGGTTCTGAGCGAAAAGTCAACAGGCAATTGCTCGCTGGGATGGGACAGGTCCCTCACTTCACGCGTCGCAAATACACTAGTGGGTGGATAATTACCCATCGAGAGGTCGCCCGATGGTCGCCTGATCCAGAACGTCGTCCGAGCAAGAACCATCCGACCAAAGAACATTCAATGGTACATGCTGGCTGGCATGCCACGTCGTGACTCACCCATCAATCAGCATGAATGGACGGCAGTCGTATGATCTCCAGATCTCCGTGATCTCCATGATCTCCATGATTTCCATGACCTCCATAAACTCTGTTATTCTCCGTGATCTCCATGGTCTACGAGATCTTCAGATCCCGGATCTTAAGAATCTCCAAGAATTCCGAGCGTTCGTAGCTCGGAATCAGAAATCCGAGAGAGCCAGTTAAGCTCATCCCCCAGCGGTACTTCAACGATAAATATCGAGGATGGTGAAAGGGTAGAATGTAGTAGGTAGACAGGTAGATGACTGACCCCAGGGAGAACGAGTGGTGTAGAACTGCTTAACTTTAAATCAGCCGTGAATATACCTTGTCAAGCTCAAGTCCACTCGAGTCCCTCCCGCTGTGCGCTTATATAACCAACAGACATCTTATTATTTTAGTTTTAGTATTGTATCTTGATTCTGGGCAGGCGTCCTAGCGAATGAACAGATCGCTGCGAGGAAATGAGGAAGGGTTCGGCAATTAATAAAGTCCGAAATGAGAACATGATCATGTGATATGAGCACATATCAAAAACAGATCTCAGGTGCAAGATGGTACGCTATGTGCGTATGGGGGTAGAGGCTACCATTGCGGGGTTTGCAGAGCAACCGATAGAGATCGTGGCGGGGTGTGGTAGCAATTCTACAACATTTCGTTCCATGGTGGTAACCACAACAGTAATGAGGCGACTTCTTTCCGACAAACTCGGCAGTGAACCTACCGATGAATGGGGTGACCGGCAAACTGCAGGTTCAAGGTTGCCCGAAAGTGAAATGTATTATCATTGGTGTGCTTATGAATGTTTAAGTGTGATGTGTGTTCGGTTCTTACAGAATGTGTTTTTTCGACCGACCAAAGTGTGATGATCAGCGTGATCGAATTCGATGTGAGAAGATTCGCTCAGAGGGTTCTCGCAATAGTTACTCGCTGAGAGGAAATTCCCTCAGAGGAAAATTCGGTCAGACATTAGCACAAACTGAATGTACAAGTGTATCTTTATCCCTCAAGCGAATGTCGATTGGCACTGCCGTCAAGCCATGTTTAAAAGTCGTGACAAGAGGGGTAGGCGAACCTGAGCGAATCAAAACAACCGAATACACAATGTGAGAAATATTTAGTTGCCTTTCAGCGGTCATTCTGCCCGTTGGTGGATAATCCCTTTCCCTCTCTCCTAGCGAGAGAATCGTGTTCGCATATCTGTTTTTGGGCAACTCACTTTACCACACAAATGCCTCTTTTCCCATCCATGTCTTCCTGGTGGCCATTGCGCGCCGAACGCAACTGTTCTGTGTACTTTCTATTGGAATCATAAAACTACTGCTGTGCGCGCAGTGAACAATGCCTTCAATTAGATATTCATACTCCCGATGTTACCCATACTTGCGCATACCCACGGATATCACCTAGTGAGAACCAAAGAATATGTTAAGTTTGCATAGATCGTACTTAAATCGTTACGTACTATACATATATCCACATTTGGAAGTCAAAGTGATCTATTTCCATTTGAAAACAAAACCCCTTTTAAAATATAAATATAAGATTGCTTCCTCTTTTGCAAAACCTCACCTCACGCTCGATTGTGATGTTACGGTTTTAACAGGCAATCATCCTGTAAATTGGCCAAAGCGATCTGTCTGTTTTTGTAAAACTCAGGTTGCCCATTTTCCGACTGTTGGAGTTTATCCATTTTCACTGCTGCAACCTCAAGCTGTAAACTGGCGGAAGCCACCAAAGCGGCAGGCGAAGAAGCAGACGAAGAGCTCCATTCGATCGCCGCGCTCTGCATCCATCCAGGCCCTTCCCGTCCTCATTGCTCCTGATAACTACTGATTACTACCACGACTAGCAGCACCCGCATGCCCGCCCACCACTCTTCGCACGATATGGACGCGTCCCGGCCGCTCTTAGAAAAAGAGCGCGATGGATACGAGGACCACCACAGTGGCTCAAATGGCAGGAAGCACCACCATAGCCATAGCCACAGCCATCACCACCATGACGGAACGCCTTCAGGCTACGACTGCCTCACGCGGCTCTTCCCCGCCTCCTCCGTCACGAGCGACAGCAGCGGACGTGACAGCTTCGGTAGCGGCAGCGGCGGACCCTACGCCAGCCCCACGAAGAACAGCAGCAATGGCAATGGAAATGGCTATCAGCCCCTGGGGACCAACCACGGACAGACGATGTACACACTGGACGAGAAGGCGAGACGCAGTGTTGATAATAGTGATGCCAGTGGTGGAGGTGGCTTCTGTGGAGACTGCTCCGAGTGGTACTGCTGGAAATGGATCTTCCCGGACCGGTTCATGGACTACGACGATTTTGCGACGTCCGCCCAGGTTCGTGATCTATCTTCTTCTTCGCTGATAGTGTTATGGACCTCATCACTGTCATCTTGTAAAGCTAACAGAATGGATTGTGATCGTGTGGCTGGCTGCAGATGGGCGAGATCTACCACATTCGACAGAAAGCGCGCGAATTCTTTGATCCCGCCATGCCAGGTGAGTGAGTGTGTAAAGATCCATTCTCAGCAAGGACGTGTGTGTGAGAAAACTGACAAAGAGAGCTCTACTTGTTGATGCAGAGGATGAGGAAATGCTGCATCACCTCTGGAACGGCCTCTTCCCGATGCTTCCGTACGAAGGCCGCGTGAACTCGCGCTGGAGAGACATTGGGTTTCAGGTATGGAAGGAGCACTGCTATGATGTGTTTTACGTCTGTCTGCTGTCTGTGTCTGTGTCTATAAGATGGCTCACTGTTACTGTTGTGATGTGCTTCACGTTCCTATAGAATGACGACCCCGCGTCGGACCTGCGCGCATCCGGACGGCTAGCACTTCAAATGCTGCTGTACTTTTCGGATCATCACAACGACGAGTTCAAGGTGAGACTCGGTGTCGTCATCTTACGATACATCTATGGACATGAGGTTTAGCTCACCTGCGGTTATCTATCTGCCTTCCTTAGCGCATGATCCGCGAGAACCGTTTCCCTGTCTGCCTCTGCGCGCTCAACATGATCGAGATCCTGCTCGTGCACCTCAACTTGAAGGACCCGCTGCCGCTCGTGTGTCCGTGCTGCGGCACCGACAACGCGGAGCTCGAGACGTCGCAGCCGAGTCGCCCTCGCCCCGAGCTCACGGGATTCATCGCGATCCTGAACGACGCGTCGGGTGCTGCTGCCTCGAACCAGCACTCGCTCGCCGAATGGCCCGTGGAGATGACTCTCGCGCAGCTGTTCATGCACTCGATGATCGTGCTGGACGCGGTCTGGAAGCAGAAACTGCATCAGGACCCGAGTACGAACCTTATGCACTTCCGTGAAGCGCTCTTCGACACGCGCGTGCGCCTGGTGACGTTCCTCTCGCGCCGCAACTCGCCGCTGACGCTGCTGGAGCTGCAGGCATGGAGCTACACGCAGAAGACCAAGCTGCGGGCCAAGACCAAGTCGATTTAGTTATATAGTGAAGCCTTAGAAGACGCACCACACGCTAGAAAAGACAACACTCCATACACATACACATACACAATAGCAAAAGTGAAGATAGTCTCTGTAATATTTCAAAAGCCACATTACCACATTACACTGCAGAATTTTTGCTAGCGTACATTCCAGTCAATGGGCTCTTTTCCGTGCGAGACCAGGTACGCGTTCGCCCTGGAGAAGCACTTGGAGCCGATGAACGGCGCGTTCGTCTTGGTGGCGCCGAGCGGCGACGGGTGCGAGGACTTGATCACCAGATGGTTCTTCGTGTTGATGATCGCGCCTTTCTCCTGCGCGGGCTTGCCCCAGAGCAGGAACACCACGTGGCTCGCGTTCGAGTTGATGCGCTGGATGATCGCGTCTGTGAGCATCTCCCAGCCCTGCTTCTTGTGCGAGTTCGGCTCACCCTTGCGCACGGTGAGCACCGTGTTGAGCAGCAGCACACCCTGTTGGCTCCATGAGGAGAGACAGCCGTGGTCAGGCTTGTTGATCTTCACGTCGCTCATCGCCTCTTTGTAGATGTTCTTGAGGCTCGGCGGCGGCGGGATGCCGTGGCGCACCGAGAAACTCAGACCGTGCGCCTGGTTTGGGCCGTGGTACGGGTCCTGTCCCAGAATCACGACCTTGAGACTCGAGAAGCTGCAATCGCGCAGCGAACTGAAGACATCTTGCGGCGGAGGGTAGATGGTCTTCTTGCTGCATATAGGAGAGAAATAATAGTTAGCCACCGCCATGATAGAGTATACACTATGCGAATAGAGGGTACATAATAGAGCGCACCTGCTCTCTTCGCGCGCGAGGAACTTGATCAGATTCGTGAAATACGCACGCGCGAACTCCTTCTCGAGCTGCTCATACCACGACGCGTGCACGAGCGCTTTCACATTGCGCTGTAGATTCCCAAAGCTGTGCGTGATCGGCAGATCAGCATCAGCGACAGCAGCTTTGTCACCATCTTTGCTTGCCTGCTTGGCTGCAGGCTTCACATCGGCGTCGTCCGTGGCTTTGATGGCAGCAGCGACGACGATGATCTCTTCAGCAGCCTGCGCCTTGGTGTCTTGTTCGGCTGCTGCTGTCACAGTTGCTGCATCAGCGGCGCCGACTGTGCTGCTGGTGGTCTCCTCCACTCTCTGCTTCTTCGTGGCGGGGCCGCCGCCGAAGAACGAGCGGATGTCGCGCGTGCCAGTCATTTTGTTTCTCTGGTGATGCTGCGCTTGTAAGTTTGTTGTGCTCGCCTTTCAATTGGGTTGATTTGGCTCTTGTTCTTCAGTGTCCAAAATGCGTGGGGAGCTCCCGCCAAAATGCCAACAGTCGTCTCGATTTGGCGCCAAAACCGATAATTTACTCTGTCAAATACATTACCGTAATGTATCAGAAATGGCTCAAAATTGCTTCAGCAGCAACCATTCCGCGCATATTTTACCTCAATGCCAATCAATGCGACCACTTCAACATGCTCTGACTGGCAGCGATGCATTTCATTCAGCCAGCTCCCGCCTGCCTTCGCATATGCATTATGATGTACTTCATGCGCCTCTGGGTGGCTGCAGCTATTTGCGTCCGCCAATCCCTTGCGCATCACTGTCGCCACGTATGCCAAGCGATTCGCTGACAAGTTTAGCTAACGCCTGGGTTTCCCTCATCTCATCCGAAAATACGCTTCTCACACCCAATTGGTTCTCCGCCCGTTGTTTGTGTATGGCACTCATCTACCAAGACAGCTGCCAGCCAGCCAACAACACGAAAGCGACTGCAGAGTGTCATAAGGACGAAGAGCGTTTGGTTGCATATTGCTGCACGCATCACGCCATCTCTACGCCCTGCAGCTAGCTAATGGACGACGGCGAGCCGAGAATGACTGTGAGTGGATCCCCCGCGCCATCGTCGTCAATGGCAACCCAGCTTCCTGGACTGAATAGCAGCAATGGGGCGACGACAGAGCCTACGAGCATTCGAGTGTACTGCCGTCTTCGTCAGCAGAACCAGCTTGAGAAGCGCGAAGGCGCGACGGAATGGTGAGTTTGTGGTTGTGGATTGACATGAGCATGTGGTTTTCTGTAGCTGCTCAGTTTTGCTGAACAATCACCTCGCTGTGTATGTGTCAATAAAAAAAAGCTCCACTGTCGTCGACCAGCGCACGATCTTTCTGCGCAACGAGCGCTGCGATGTGGACGAGATCCGCTGCACGTTCGACCGCGTCTTTGACATCAACGCCACGCAGGAGGAGGTCTACGAGCACACTGCGAAGCCGCTCGTCTCGGATTTCCTGCAAGGATACAACTGGTAAGCCTTTATAAGACCCCTTTTGGCTATTTGACTGGATCCAGTGATAGTCAATTCTTACTCATGTACTTGCCAACAGCACCATCTTCGCGTACGGCCAGACCGGTTCGGGCAAGACGCATACGATTCTGGGGCCGAAAGACGGCGTGCTCGTCAAATCCGAGGAAGAGGGTGGTATCATCTCGCGGGTCATCAAGGATCTCTTCAAAGAGGTCGAGAAGACCAGACTGACCGCCACGAGCTCCGGCGAGACTATCGAGCTCACGGTCTCCTTTGTGGAGATCTACATGGAGCAGATCCGCGATTTGCTCGCGCCTGGTGGTGGCAATACCTCCGTCGCCGGGGGACTCAAGATCCGCGAGAATGCGCAGAAGGGCATCTTCATCGAAGACATGACACAGATCCAGATCCAAAGCGAGAACGCGATGATGGAGCTCGTGAAGACCGGGACGCTCAACCGCGCCGTGTCCTCCACGCGGATGAACAAGGACTCGAGCCGCAGCCACAGCATCCTGACGCTCTCGTGCGCTCGCAAGACGCTCAAGAACACGGTGCTCAAGCGCTCCAACATGTACATCGTCGACCTTGCGGGCTCCGAGTTCGTGAACAAGACGAACGCTGCGGGCAAAGTGCTGCAGGAGGCCAAGGCGATCAACAAGTCGCTCTCGGCGCTCAGCAACGTGATCAAGGCGCTCGTGGAGGGCAAGAAGCATGTGCCGTACCGGGACTCGAAGCTCACGCGCATCCTGCAGGACTCGCTCGGCGGCTCCACGAAGACCTGTCTGATCCTCGCGGCGTCCTGCAGCTTGTACAACATGTCCGAGACGATCTCGACGCTGCGGTTCGGACTGCGCGCGAAAGAAATCAAGAACCCGGTCGTGCAAAAGCAGGAGAGCGTACCGGGGGGTATCGGCCCCGGCGGCATTTTCAAAGAGTTGTACCAGCAAGCGATGGAGGAGCTCGAGGAGAAGAACAAGAAGATCGACGAGCTCCAACGGCTGTTGACCGCAGTGTACCAGGAGAACCAGCAGCTCACGGAGAACGAGCAGCTTCATAGTCTCGCAGGCCAAGAACAGGAGCAAGAACAAGAGCAGCAGCAGCAGCAAGACCAGAGCTGGGCGGATGAAGCAGAAGGTGCCACCCATACAGAGAGTGGCGACGATGAGACCTCGAGAGAAGCCGAGACGCCAAAAGAAGATGTTATCGAGGACGATGATGACAGTGTCGATAGCAGTAGCAGTGATGAAGACGACAGTGAAGGCGAAGAGCTCGAGGCAGCGCTCCGGGAGAAAGAGGAGCTCGCGCAGCGAAACATGGCGCTCGTCGAGGAGAACAAGCGCCTTTTCCACGTGCTCGAGGCGCTCGAGAGCCAACTCGACCAGGTTGTCGTGGACTTCTCTTCCGGAAAGCCGATCCTGAGTCTCAGCTCTCGCGACAAAGAGGACGTGGCAACAGCCACTTCTCAGTCAACAGACACTCAAGTTACTACTGAGAAGAACTCTTCTTCACCTGCTGCTCTCGCAGAGCACAAACAGCACCACATGCTGTCGCTCAAGATCTGGCTCCAGAGCGACAAGTGGCAGCAATCGCTCGAGACCCCGCGACCTGATGTCGAGTTGATCGAGCCCTGTGACGACGCGAAGATGGTCTTGGAGCCGAGCCCGAGTCCTCGACGAGGTAGTAGCAGCTCAGGAGATCGATTCAACCAGCGCCTCAACGAGATCAGCGCTGCGGCACAATCCTCGTCGCTGCTGCTGCTCCCGTGCGCGAGCAACACGGACACCACCCCGTGCGTGCACCGCATCGACGCCGAGGCGCTCTCGCGCCAGATCGTCGAGCTGAAGCTGCAGCTGCACTACCTGGCGGAGAGCACCAAGCAGGCGATGGACGGCGAGAGCTACGAGATCGTGGTCGAGAACGCCAAGCTCAAGACGCACATCGAGGAGCTCGAGTTCCAGACGAACCTGTGCACCGTGGCGTGCAACCAGCTCAAGATGAAGAACCGCGCGTGCGAGACGCGGCTGAGCAACCAGGAAACCCACATCGGCTGTCTGCAGAACTCGCTCCAGGAATACCAGGGGCTCTTCAAGCAGCAGATCATCATGTCGCAGGAGAAGTGTCGCTTGCTCACGGACGAGCTCGAGTTCTACAAGAAGCTCGCCAAGTGCAGCCAGCAGAGCTCGCAGCATCTCATTGGCGGCGGGAGTGGGGGTGGCGTGCTCTTGCCGTCGCCTCCAAAGTCGTCGTCGAGTCCTCGGAAGCACCGTAGCAAAGACACCACCAGCTCGGTTTTCTCAAACGCGACTTCTTCGACTGTAAGTTTGGCTTCAAAGCCCTCGACGTCGTTGTATGCGACTGGATCGAACGCCGCCGTCGCCGTGTTGTTCCCAGAGCCTAATCAAGAAGACTTGAGCGCTGGCGGGAACCCGTTTGGGCTCTGGAGCGGCTTTGGCAGTCTGTACAAGCCTTCGAAGACGACTTCCAGTGGCGAAATCGAGATCGAATTAGCGGAGAAGAGCTCCAGTGCCACCCGCTCTCCGTCTTCCTCATCCCCGCTGAGCGTCAAGATGTCGCGACCGATCGTCAAGCCCATTACCAGCAGCAGCGCGCCTGGGATTTCTACAACGGAGCAAACCGGAGGCGAGTCGAGCTTCTCGCCCTGGATCGTCAAGGGCTTTGGCGCGAACGCCAGCATTAACAGCAGCAACAGTAGCAACAATACCACGCGACCTCTATTGTCTTCCAGAATGCAGGACGCCACGCTCGACGAGCTCGCAGCGCCAATCGAAATGCATGCCGACTGAGCGCTATGAAGAACAAAGATCTCGAGACATAATAGCAAAACTAATGGTTGCTTTATACCAAGAGATTGGCTTGAGTCACTCATTACATGTACACTTTTCGTTCCGGATCTCGCTTGTGGTGGAACGTGATGGTGTCCACAACGTACTCGTCCAGGTTGACTCCATTTCGGCTTGTAGTACCCGCAGGCTCTGTTGATTCGTGAGGGTACACCAGCTTGCGCGTGTGCACCGTCGGAGGGTACGCGTCGTCCGTGAGCACGTCCGCGAGCCTCGCCGCCGCGTTCGTCTCGTGGGTGTTTTTCAATCGCTCTTTCGGGAACACTACCACAACGATCGTGAAGAGCAGCAGCGCCGCGAGTCCGGCAAACGTGCCCACCGCCGAGACGAACGGGATCGAGAACTTGATCTCTTTCCGCTCGCGGTCGCCCTTGAAGTGCACAGCGCCGAGGAAGCTCAGGCTGCTGCCGGTGGTAGCGGTGCTAACTACATTTGCTTTGGCTTTGGGGATGGTGAGCTGCTTCACCGCCGCGTCCTGGAACAAGTAGAACATCGCCGACGTGTACAGTGCCTGGAGTGGCTCCTCCAGGTAGTAGTGATTCGCCTCGACCTGGTTGATGTACGAGTCGATCAGCACCGAGCAGCTCGAGCCGTTGAGCCCCGAGCTCTGGCTCTTGTTATTGCTGTTGTCTTGCGGCCAGTTGGTCGTGTTGAAGCGCTTCTTGTCGAGGTACTCCCACTCAAAGTACTTGTTGTACTGCGGGTAGTAGAACGGAGGCGCGTTCAGTGTCACGAGTTGCACAGGGTTTCGGAAGTCCTTGCTCAGGATCTCTTTGCTTGGGATGCTGTTGTTACCAAGAACCAGCACCTGGGTCGTGAGCGACGAGGGCGACGTGATGTTCTCGAGCTTGAGCACGAGTCCGTCGCAGCCGCCGGGGGCTCCGCACTTGGCGTTGAACGCCTGGCTCACGTCCTCCAGTTTCCACTCGAGCTTGGCGAACGAGAGCGTGATGTGACGCCGCGGGTTCGTAAGGTAAGGCACCGATCCGATGTCGCCGCCGTAGTCAAATTCATCGCCGCTCATGTGCGAGCCGAGCCCGTAGAGGAAGACAGCGTGCTGCTGGGTCTTGCAACCCGACGGGAGGAAGTTGAAGAAATCGTTGTTGTACTGGAGGTTCTGGACTGAACAGTCTTTTAGGTACGGCATGAGCAGCAGCTGCTTCTTCAGGTGGATACCGAGCTCCGACTTGTCGAGGAAGACGCAGTTGTTGCTGCCGCACAGCGAGTTTTGCTTGTCATACGGGTAGAACGCTTGCGCGCAGAACATTGACTTGAGATCATCGAGATCGCTTTGCGATAGTTCCGAGTCTCCCTCGTCGCCGGCACCCAAGGTCTCCAGGAAAGAAGCCTTGAGCTCCCCTTCGGGCGTACAGTAATCGAGCAAATCTCGGTATTGCACGTTCACGGCAAGCGGGATGTCGAGGCTCAACGTCGTCAGATTGATCTGACCCGAGAGCGCGAACTTCTCGAGCGTGATCTCGATCTCCTCGGCCGCGATTTGACTCAACGTCTTGTTCAAGCCCTTTGCGATCGTATTGGCAAACGCTCGGAGGTTGTGCGTGGACGTGTCGGTCATATTGGCCAAGTCAGGGAGCGAGCTGATCGCGCCGGCACAGACGCGCTTGCCGTCGTTCTCGCCACCAACAAACACCCGAAAGTCGGTCGGTTCGTCCTCAACGTCATCACCCTCGCTAGTCTCGTCGTCGCCATCGCCAACATCTTCATCATTGGTTCTTGTCTCAGTTGAGTCCTGAAGACGGCGTCTGCTTCGTCGTTGTCGTCTTTCCCGACGGCGATCGCTTTGACCAGGAGGCTGGTCGTCCTGCGAGCGTCCGTCAACGAGAGTGCACGGGTACAAAGCCGACGAGTTCGAGTCCGAGATTGATCTCTCAAGCAGCGTTTTGCCCTGCAGGAACATCTCGTACCCCGTGAGGAAGTCAAAGCCCGAGTGCTCCTGGAAGCTCGCAAACTGATCATCGACGCTCTTCTGGGCGGACGCATCACTGCCATTGAGCTGATTGACAGTGAACTTGATCGAGTGCGTGGGGGTCAACGCCTTCGGGAACATCGCGTGGTTCCAGTTCTGAACGGGGAACCCAAACACCACCGCCGTGGAGCGAATCTCCTTCACGACCGGCAGTATGGCCGGAGTCGCAATGATATCTATCGGGTCTGTGGTATTCGTGATCTGGCAGGACGAGTTCGAGAGGATCTCGAACGGCACCACCTGCTTGCGCACAGCTGAGCGCAGGATGGTGTTCTCAACGCCGCCAGCATTGCCTGCTGTCGCGTTCGCCCATGGTGACGAAATAGCAAGAGTCGTTGCCACGAGGTCCTGCTTGACGAACACGCGCTGCACGCCCGACGTCGTGTGCTGGATGAAGAGACTCGAGAGCCCGATGTTGACGGCGTAGATGATCATCGGCGTCATGCAGAAGAGCACCGCCTGCTTCATCTTCGTCTGACCTTGGTGCGGCTTGTCACTCGGATACAGCTTGATGTTTCCAAAGTAGGTGAGCATCACGGCGAGGAAGATTGCGAAGTACTTCTCCATGATCATCCCGAAGCCCGCGGTGAGGTACCCACTCATCGTCTGGTAGAACTCCACTTCATCGTCCGCATGCTTCGAGGACCCGATCGGATCTGCGACACCACGCTTGATCGTCACGCCCTTGAGGAACACGTACATCACGCCAACCACAGTGCCGACGCCGAAGAGCACGGCGGCGATGAAGCGAAGAGCCGACAAGCGGATCTGCGCGCTCGGGTTCTGCAGATGCTGCGACGCCTCTTTGGCGATCTTGTACCGCATCAGCTCATCGTCTTCAAGCAGCGCGGGTCGTGGCGAATGGTTTTGGTTCCGTGCAGACGCCGTGTCCAGAATCGCGTATTCGTCCATGTCGTTGAACGACACAGCCACAGAGTCGCTGGTAGTTGCGGCGTCCTTGCCTGTGTGCTTGGTTTGCTTCGCCATGCTCGCTCAAAGTTGCAAACTGCTTGGAGGTTTATTGATCTGCTTTGCAAACTGCACGGGCGTTCGAAAAAACCAGCCAGTGGCTGCACGCGTGATCGCCAACTGGTCTCTTCGGAGTGGGTGCTCAGCCCTGGAGTCACATTGTTTCTTTTGTGCTCGCACTCGCAAGCAGGCAAGCCATCAATCATTCCCGAGAATGCACCCAACGACCTCCTCGCCTGTGTCAACCCTCGTGCCATTAGACGCGAGGGTATCTAATGGGTTGAGGAGCTCTTGACCACAAAGTGTGCACCTTCCCTTCGCAAAGTGATATGCAACTGATTTATCAAAATAAGGTATGTATCGACTCTCAGGTCCACCAAATGGTAGTATTTGATAAATATTTATCATAAATCTAGCGCATTTTGCCTAAACTCACCTTGTTTTGCAAAATGGAGAAAATGTAGCCACTTGCGCATTTGAGTGGTATGGGGTTGCTGGTCAGTGAACAACCCAGAAAGAGCTGGTGCCATACAAAGAAGTGTACCACAGTTGGTGTAGTATAATATATGAATGTGAGTGTCTGCATGTGGAATCCTATGCGCAACCCCACAACTTGACGCGCAACGTGAACGAAATGCACCCACCCGCACATCCGTCGTATAATCTCACGTGACTTCTGCTCATCACCACGCATCTTCGTGCCTCCCCGGCTCGCGCCGCTCGAGCACGGTGATTGACACTCTTGAACTCGCTCTGCAGCGTGCGCCAACCTGGATTCCACCAAGGTCCGTTCAGCACACATGGCAGATCGTACAAAAGACAGAACAGCTCAAGGCGGCAATGATGGCGAGCTCATGAAGCCAGGTCGTGTTGCCTCCGTGGGTGACTACACCCTCGAAGCCCAACTCGCGGTGCCGGAGCTGCATATCGCGCTGCGTCCGATCTCGTTCTTCTGTTTCGTGGGGTCCACTTGCGTCTTCGTCGGCGCGTTCACTGCCCTGGCGTACAAAGGCATCGTGGTGGAGCACGTCTACGATGCGATCGGCTCGTCGCGCGTGGCGGACGACATTGTCGAGACGTACAACACCACATCGGGTTTCATCATGGCGCTCGTCGAAGTCCTGCTTGGTCTCCACATGGGGAAGTTCATGCCCGTCTTCAACGTGTACCTCCACAACGCACTCTGGTTCCTCACTAAAGCGACGAGTCGAATTCGTCTCTCGCACGGAGTGCACGCGCTGGCGCTGTTCCTCTTCCCAGTACTACTCATGCTCCTGCTCGGTAACAGTCTCCGCGGTCTCCAAGCCGGGCACTCCACGACGGGCTTCGAATCCATCATGCTCGCGGACGATCTCAAGCGAGAGAAGCCAGCACTGGAGCTGCTTCGTGCTGCTGCAACAGGCAACAAGAGCAGCAACGCTTCAGTTGCTGCGAATGTGACGATCGGCAACTTCCAAGCCCGCAGCGTGAACGACATCATCTTGAAGAACGCGATTCGCGAGAAGACGACGCCGTTCACGTTCGCGACGAGCTCGCCGTGCGTGCAGGGCAACAACTCGGTCTTCGGTCGTGGCACGCGGATCGTTCAGATGAGCGCGCATGACTTGGACTCCATGTCCGTAGTCTACGGCTTCACACCGCAGGAGTGGAACAGCGAGGCTCTCGGACAGGAACTGGAGCCCAAGAGCTCGTTCTCGATCAAGTACAGCGATTTCCGCCAGCCAGGGAAATCCGTTCAAGCCCCAAGTCCAGACTTGTTCCCTATGCAAATGGTGTTCGAGATGCTCTTCCAGGGCCAAGTGATGATCGAGAAGGCGGTCGGTGACTCTAGAAACCAAAGCTATCCCTGCTCTGTTTCGGATTACCGGACCGACTTGGATGAGGCTCCAAATAACTCGAGTGAGTCGTCATCTTCATCTTCATCGTCGTCGTTGTCGTCGACAAGGCGCAGGAAACAGCGAAGTCGCCGCCTTACCATTCCAAGTACCAGAAGAAGAAATGAAGAGGCAGGTGAAGAAGGTAGTAGTCTTGAGGGCTCCAAAGGCTCGGGTGATGAATTTGGTGACGAGTTCGATGACTACACCGAGGAGTTGGACGACTCACTCAACCAGTGGACACGAGAGAATGGCACTCGGATCTGCGACGGCGCGGTCAGCTCCCTGGTTGATCTGTTCGAATACGCGAGTCCCGAGTCGCAGACGCTGGAGAACCTCATGCACGCGGTCACAGAGAGCTTGAACAAATCGCTTCAGGGTACCTTCGACCTGACCGCCACGGAGCTGATCCTCGAAAACTTTGAGCTCAGTCCGCAGATCCACGTCCACTCCATGCGCATCGACGCGGTGCTCACTGCGGACGTCGAGTACAGACTCACACCGGAGGCTGCGACGTGTTTCCGGGAAGAGGAAGGCTGTGACGAAAACCTCAAGACCAACGCGAGCGTGTACATGTACAGCGATCTCGCGAACGCGTTCTGCGGGAGCCACAACTGCGCGTTCCTCGATGCCTCGGGTACGTTTTCGCTGCAAAAGGAGGTCGGCATGCTTCCGTACACGACCAACTGCTCGGACGTGAAGTATAGCGGTGACTTCCACGGCTTCTACCCGATAGAGTGTAACGCCACGCAGAACGCCGCGTTCCTCTACGGCATCGGCTCGTACATTGTCGGTGACGAGTACGGGAGCTGGGATACGGCGCACAACGTCGGGCTGCCGTACATCATCGCGCCTCGGCGCCACGTGCGCTTCACGTTTGCCAAGCTCGTGTGGACGCTGGACGACGTCGCGAAGAACTTTGGCGCGACGTGCGATCCGAAGACCACGAAGGGCAACTGCCAGGGACTCTGGTACCAGTTGCAGCCGAGCGGGCGGTACTTGTTCGCAGGTCAAGACGCGATCCCGATGCCCAAAATCCTGAGAGCGAGCTTCCACGCGCCGATCCCGCTTATTCAGCTCAACTCGCCGTCGATCTACATCCCGGAGTGGGAAATGTCGGTGGACTTGGAGCGCTTGAACGCCAAGTACTTCAACCGGACGTTCTGGGACTCAGCGAAGAACGAGTCTCTGGAAGGCGATGCGTGCTCGCTGCTCATGGACTCGTACTTGGAGCAGGTGGAGAGCAACAACTACTTTCTCGAGCGGCCGCTGCAAGCCATGTACACGTCCGCGTTCTACTACCTGATGGCGAACGCCGGCGTGACGGAGCTCAACGACACGTCGGCGATTGTGAACGGCACTGTGCTGGCTGGCAACGCGACTCTGCGACAGACCGCAGCGACCCAAAGTGTCGACGCGCTGGGCAACACGAAGCTCAAGGGCGACCAGCAGCTGCGCACGATCCGCGTGTTGATCCCCAAGAAGTCGTTCCTGGCGTCGTTCGTGGGGCTCATGATGCTGGTGCTGGTCATGGCCATCGTGCTGCTCTTCCCCACGCGCCGCCTGGAGTACTTTGCCGAGGACACGTCCAAGGCGCAGGAGTACATCGCGGTGGCCACGGAGGAGAGCTACCCGAGCCTCGTGTACGTCAAGTCTCTCGTGTTCCCGTCGTCGGGCGAGCAGGTGCCGCTCAGGGACTACGTCGTAGAGACCCTGGCGCTCGTGCACGAGTCCACTCACGACCACGCGATCCAGCTCTCCTAACACCTAATGTTAACCTTCGATTCATTTAACAAACACCAAAAACATCATATGTTGTAGGATGCAGCCTAACATCAGATTGCCATTCCTACGATTTCTCCTTTTGTGGTAGGAAATTTGGAGCTGAAACAAGCCAATGTGGGCTCCAAGCGCTATTGATTTCACATAGCGATTTAGTATTAGCCCAAATTGAGGCTTGTTTCACGTTGACTCTGCGATCACAGGAGAGAACAAAGCAAAGTCCTGACTGAATGAGGAAAACTGCCGGTTGTGCAACCGGAGAGCGTTAGAGCAAAAGTAAACCCAAATCGACTAATTGGTGGTTTGATGCACTCACTCGCAAAGCTCAGCCCATTAACAGCCAAAAGGCTCTCCTTGTTGTTCTCCACCGCATTCCACGACCAGTTGAATGATTCGGCTCAGGGAGTCAGTGTCAGGATGCAAAAAGTGAGAGTTAGATCGTACGTACCGGTCAGGAGAGTGTGGTTTTTCGAGATGCAAGGTGTCGGCTTGCTCCTTCTTCTTCGTAATCGCCGGATGCAGCGTGGGCTCGCGCATCACTCGCATTTCCAGTTGCGTGCAGAGAAGAGCACGACGAAAAGCCGATGAGTTGCTCACGCAGCTGTCTCAAGGGCAACCCGATGAGTCGCATGCTGTGTATACTGTCCCGAGAGCAGGAGAACAAGATATGGAATTTGTATTACCACACCCCGCGGACACCAAAGCAGCGTCCCTCCACGCTTTCTGAAATGGTCGACTTGGTGAGAACGGAGCTCGATATTGCTGTCTCGCTCATCACGATCCGGTGGACGCTTGCTGAACGGGCCGTGATCCACCCCCGTCGGCCTTCGTTGGACCGATTCTTTGCGGTGGACGGCGAGGAGTCCCAGCGGTTCTTGATTTCGCTCATCGACAACGTGAACACCTCGATGGAGATGTGCGTGTTTTTAGCTTTTAATAGAATGCCGCGTCGCCACGGTCATCACAGCCGTCTGGAGTGGACTGCGCTCTGTTCTCACAGCCAAGATGAACGTGGTCGTGGTGAAGGAGGTGAACCTGAAGGGGAAAGAAGGAAGTTGACAGTGGGTGCTGTCTGGCAAATCCGAAAGATCAATTAAACATGCGCATTCTGCCACCGCTTCGGCGTGCTATTCGACTCCGTCATGAACAACAAGCCG
>JAASGV010000296.1:0-28950 GCA_023334355.1 Globisporangium abappressorium
ACGAAACACGTCGAGGGAAAGGCAGCGGAGGATGATGACAAGGAGAGCGAGAAAGAACGCAAATAGGACCAACAGACACTCGCACCTAGGGTATTTACTGGTAGTAGCGGGTCGTAGGATGCCAGCCTAAGGTGATTGCAAAATTGAATCATGAATAGTTGTAGAACCCTCGGTCATCATCCGCGCTTGGAGCTCCTGCTTCAACTCATCCCATCATGCGAGGTTCCAAACATGTATGGTCTATATTTCTAGTTTTATAATACCAAGCTGCTAATATTAGTATTTCAAGGAGTATTATTTGTCTAAATTGGTAATAAAACTGCCTAATTTGGGTATAGTTGCAAGGATTCGCTTTGCACTTCAGTCAGCCTGTTGGATCTGTCCCAACGGCATTCACCATTCTGCCCAATGACGTTCCGACTGCAGTGCTTCCGGTCGCTCTGGGGCACGCCCTCCGCCGCGAAGCTCGGTGTCGCTGCCTCTGGTGACAAACCCCATGTGTTTGCGGGGAAACTGCTGCAGCACATCCGCAGCCAGGGCTACGACGGCATTGAGGCGAGTCTGAGCGATTTGGAGGCGATCGGCGGGCTCCGCACCATGCGCCAGTTGCTGGACGAGCACGAACTCAAGCTGATCGTCGGCGTATACTCTGGCTGGGTAGACTACGAGGACGCGAACCTCAGTCAGCAGTTCGACAGCGTGGCGACCCACTTGGCGCGGTATCGTCAGCAATTGGAGCATATCTACACGGAGCTCCCAGATGCGAAAGACCAACCGGTGTGGGTCAACGCCCACTCCGGCGCAGACCACTGGAGTAACCTGGAGCAGGTGGAGTACATCGCGCATGCGACGGAGATCGAGAAGCAACTCGGCTGTGACAGACTTTCTCATGAGACGCATCGAGGCCGCATATTCTACTCGCCGTGGTCGACACTGGAGCTCCTCGAGGCGTTCCCGAACCTGAAGCTCACGCTGGACTTCAGCCACTGGTGTGTCGTGAGTGAACGTCTTCTGGACACGGACATGGACAATGAGTGGATCGAGCGCGTTATCTCTCACGTGCACCATGTCCACGGACGCATTGGTGGCGTCCAGTCGGCTCAGTTGGCCCATCCAGATGCGTCCTTTTCGCAACAAGAGACGGAGCGCTTCGAGCGCTTGTGGAGCTCGATCTGGAAGCACCAGCACGACCGATTCCATGAAGCCATTGGGCTGCAGGGCACTGGTGATGACGTCCGCCCATTCTCGACGTTCACGCCTGAATACGGTCCGATCCCGTACGCACCACGCCACCACGAGGACTTGGACACGGAAGCCTATGACGTCGACGCGCTCTGCGCTGAACGAGCTGCTCGGGAGCGTGTGCGATTCGATCGGGCGATTCAGAATTAACTGATAGGAAAATTGGTTGGCAGATTGACAATAAGTGAAGCAACTAGGGATGTTCATTAATCATCCTTGTGCACTGATCTGTGGCTTGGCGAAAGTCTCTTTCCCTTTAATTTCATTCACATCGTTGTCGTCTTCGTTTACTTGCTCTCGTCTACTTTCTGCTTCTTTCTCGCTGCTTCACCTGAGGCGGCGGCGGAAGCAGCGCCGTTCGTTGGCGCAGCAGACGCGAGTACAGCGGGGGTCGCGATCATCTTGTAGCGGGTCGGGGACGATCTGCTCACTTTTTCAAAGTTCTGTGTGTCTAGCTCCAGGTATTGTCTATCAAGATAAAAACACACAGAAGACACCGTGAGACGTCAGTTCACTTCAGCGATGAGTACGAGCACTTGAAGGCTCTTTTGCAGCGACTTACGTGACGAAGTCTCGCAGGTTGTCCTTGCCGCCGAGCTCGTCTTCGCTTCTCGGGAAGCAGTCCATGATCTGCTGGACCACCTCCTCTGCCGTCATTCCGTCCGGTGCTTTCCCCATGCTCTTGGATTTTTCAAACGCCTAATAAGAGCACCAGCACAACATGAGTCATCTCGCACGTTGTCGCATGATGCTTAGCTTTCGTCAACCGCATTCAAATTTTCCGCACCTTCTGCATGAGCTTGAAGCCACTCATAGTGCTGCACACCGAGCGCAGCGCTGCGAGGAAGTACACCCGCGCGGGTCCGATCTTGAGCGGCATTCGCGAGACCAGCTCCACTTTCTTGTCCTTGGCAATGTACTTGCCCGCGGCGTAAAGCCCGTTCTTGCCGAGCACCTCGAGCTCAAAGCCGCTCTTCTCCTGGTTCCACTGGATACGCGCGTGCTGTCTCGACAGAGCCTTCTGCTCACCCAACAGGATCTTTGGACCGGGGCTAGCTGCATATTAAGAAGAAAGCATGAGAGAGAGACATACGACATGCTGTTTAGCCAAGCTACACAACACCCACTCGTCCACATTAAAGAGGGAGGGCTTACTGGACAGTGGGCCACGGCCGAGCTCCGCCGGCAGGTGCGTGATGAGCATCTCATAGGGTGCGTCGTCGTGCACGCGGCCGCTGATCTTGGCGAACGCGAGCGGCGGGCGGCTCTCCACGAACTTCTTCTCCAGCGCCTTCTTCTTGTCCTCGAGCGACGCCATCTTGCTCAATTCGTGCTCGCAGCCAATTTGCTTTGTTGTGTGTGTGTTGCAAAAAGGAAACAGACAGGGGCGGCAAATATACGTGTATGTGTATTAATGTGTATAGTTTGTATACGTGGAAGAAGACAATTGTATCGATTGAGGGTCCGGATGATAACCGGATGAAACTCACTGGCGCAGAGATGAGCTCTGTGCTTGACAGGCACAATGAAAATGGAGCATGATGAAAATGCAAATGTGAAGATGAAGGTGTTGTTGTGCTCGCTCTGTTTCAGTACTGAGGGACAACACCCACAGCTCACACTGGCTGGGCTGCGTTCGCATGCATGCATAGTACAGGATGGAATATGATTAAATTTCGCCTTTATTCTCAATAGTTTTAGAAATAAAGTGCTTGTCTCGCGACAAAAACAAAGTGAAGCTATCGCTCTTGCGAGCGGCGCCGGACGATCGAAACACACAAGCGGTAGCGCAGTGCGGCAGCGTTGCGGAGTTCCAGCTGCTGCGAGCTTCTCGCGCGCTCCATCGTGTCCGACTTGTTCACCTTCTCTCTCAAGCAGATCACCTCCTTCCCTCTGTATCAAAAACTGCAAGCAGCTTACAGACGGCCACCAGTGCCAGCAAGGGTCTCGACGAGCTGGTCCTCCTCGCGGGCGACCTTGGCGCCCTTTTCTTCGGCGCCGCCTTCGTGGAGCTCCATCAAGCGGACCAAGTCGAACTTTGGCTTCTTGAGGACCTTGCACTTGCGGATGAACACGTTCTGGAGTGGGTAGATGCCCTGGGTCGACTTCTCGATCTCCTTGCCGATGATCTCCGGCACGAACTTCTGGAACAAGTCCTTGATGTCCACCTTCGAGGCCTCGTCAGTCATGATCTGCACCATCTTCTTGCGGATCGCACGGATCTGGGCCGACTTGGCGTACGTGGTCTTCTTGATCTGGTTTGGGCGCTTCTTGGTGAAGGCAATGCAGAACAAGCGCACGAGGTAGCCGTCCGTGGTCTTGACGTCCACAAAGGCCTCGATCAGCGACTGCCACTTGCGGATGAGCGAGCACTGCTTGTCGCGGGTCAGGTCCATGCCGTGGAAGCCGGTCACGATCTGCGTGCCCTGGATCTCTTCGGCGCAAAGCTTGATCTTGCGGAACGACTGGTCCTCGTCCTTGTTCAAGTCACCGAGGGAGACTTCGAACACACGGCCGCGGAGACCCTCCGAAGCGATCTTGGTACCGGCGGTGCGGTTCACCAAGGTCTTGCCGACATTGCGCTCCGAGAAGATGGCTGGAGCCTTGATGTCGTACCAGTCCTTGCGGGTGAAAGGGTCGACGCTGTAATACCACAACACACAACAATCAATTAGCAAAATGGTTGAAGGCATTGCCGGTGCTGACGATGGAGATCACACGCGATGCCATCCGCAACACAAGAAGTGTTCCTGTGTGATGCTTGAGGAAGGCACGCTCTCCACCTCATCTGCTGCTGGGGTATGTTGGAATTTCCACTTACACTTTCTTCTTGCCGCCCTTCTTGCCCTTAGTCAATCTTTTGTTTTTGCCTGGACGAGTGAAGAAGAACACACAACAGCCAAGTCAATACACTGCTGTTGCATCATCGCCAAATACACCTGCAAGCCGCCACCGCCGCAGCCGATGTGTCTCCATCATATCCATCCGTCGGGTCTGTCACTCCAATCACTGTCATCTGCAGTCGAAAAGCTGATAATCGACGACACATTTGCCGTGTCAATCGCATTCTCCATTCTCATTCCATTCACTGCTGCTGCTGGTGTTGCTGCTGCTGGGTTGACTGCACTGGCTGGTGAGCTGACAGACAGACAGACGGATGGATAGACGGAAGATAGCAGACGGTGGCTGGCTACTGCTGCTGCTGCTACGACATGCTCGCTCAGAGCCATAAGAGCCCCCTGCACTCACCGACAGCCATGGTTGGTTTGCTTTAGTTTTCTTAAAGGCGAAATGACTAGAGACCCACCGTCGCGCTCTCAGTGCGCTGGAAATGGCTGGTGCTGCGCCCCGCGCCAGTGGATCGAGAGCCCCCCACGCTGGCACAAGCCCTACGGTCCTCGCCGGTCCTGGACCGGACCGTCACCCAGCCCTAACCGCATCAAAATAAACCGCACAGAACGCCACCACCCTTGTTCAAGCCTGGGGGTTTATGGGTCAACTCCTGGGTTTTTGAGGGCTGGAGGAGCACGGATGGTACACTGTACCACACAAAAGTGTGTCAAAACGTATCAACCCGAACAGCTCAAAGACGAGCAAGTGATTGCCATGGCCACTTTGCCTTTGACCCACAGGCAGGTACACACAGTGACGAAGGAATCAACATGAACAGGCCACATTTTTATGGCCCACGCAACTCGTTGATAAGTGATTCATATGGCGTTTTAAGAGCTAGCTAGCGAAACCTCACCCTGCATGGCTGAAGACAAGATTTCGAGATACCGCATGAGAGCTCAGCGCCTACTTCAATCTCCCGCCAAAATCATGAGCAAAGCGGGTCTTCACAAAGAAGAACTGGACTCTTCCCTCTGGTGCTGACACTCTTCTCTCAGGTTTCTTCCAACGACTTCAGAACTCCACACGTGAACTGGATAATCCCCTTGTATGCTTTCACATCACACACATCCATCAGTACCGGTTCCACTCTTGCCATTCCATCTCGAGCTCCAGCGGGTAGTAGTACCCATCGGTTGCCAGACTGAAGCCACAGTTCACTCGCATCCACTCGACTTGTATCACCATGCCTGTGGTGCCTCCGCCGCCAGCGCTTCTCTCCTGTTGCTCCAGCAAAATCTCACAGAGCGGCGTATTCAGAGCGGCCACCTGGAACCCTTTATTGCTGCCATCGCAGAGTACACCCCCCATGCTGCTAGTGTTGAACCAGGAAGTCAGTGCAGCAGCAATATCTGTGAACCCGATTGAGAGCATGAACGCAGTGGGCAACACACCCACGCTCTCTGGCAGCACGTGTAACGGGTTTCTGTCCAAGAAGAGCTGGTAGTTAACTCGCGAAGTAAATACGTCTTCGGACAGCACCTTGATAGCATTCCCAGCGAGAGAGAGAACCCAAGTGCTCGTGATTAAGTTAAGTAGCGCATGAGGAACTTCGTCAATCCCTGGACTGCGCTCCAGCGCGAAAACCACCACTTTGGCCCACGACTTCGAGAACAGATCCTCCGGGAGCGCTGTCAGGTTCATACTCGACAGCTGGACGTCGTAGAGCGTTGGTGGGAAATCTGGAGCCAGGAGACCGTCCGGGATGCAGCTCATGTTGATCATCGTAAGGCGGAGGAATTGAATTGCTGGGTGTGACCCACTTGTCAACGCTGCGTCTGGTCCCCAATCAACCAGAGTGCAGTTGTGGATCTTGATCACCTGCAGGTTCGAAAGGGTCTGGATTCGAGGCGGGATTGAAAGCGTCGGACAGTGAGAAATGATGAGCCCCATTAGACTCGGTGCATGCACGCGTTTCAGCTCACCATCCAACTCGTCCTTGGTGCCTCGGATCCCTTTCTGGTTGCAGTTCACTTCAAACACAGCGCAAGTGTATTGTGTTGATCCATACGGTCGTATCTCCAGCAAACAGCCGCGATCGTGACCACGCCACACGACTGCGGCGGCACTGAAATGCAGAATGAGAACGAGGAGACCCAGAAAGAAGAGCGTTAGACTCACGACACGCTTCTTTCAGATCGTGCGCGTTCACTCTCTGATTTCAAGTGCTGATTCGGTTCGACTCAAGAACGCGTCATCGCGATCCTGTCTCCTTGCGACTTTCTCGGCCAACTTCTGGATCGAGATGAGGCGAAACAGAATGCCGAGTCTCGGAGCCATCTTCGCGAGGAGGTCCAGTCACGACGTCACGAAAATCTGCCGCAGGCTCGCTGTCGTGTTGATTGTCCACGTGTCCATGTACAAATTAGCGTGAGGGACGGCTTGAAGCTTCAAATCGTAATCCATGTAGTACGGATAAAAGATTGCGAGCGGGATCACCATCGCATACACCGCGTCCAATAGCGAGTCGAACACGAGCAGCAAGATCTTGACCTGCGCCGACGGCCTCTTGCGCAGCACCACCTAGACGAGCGGGATGAACCAGCAGTTTGCCACAATCACCAGCGCCAGCAGCCGGTTGATCCAGACGACCGCAACGAGAGAGCTCATCTTGTACGCTTGGAAGGTCTGTAGCAGCGCTTCGATGATGATCTTGAGCTGGTGAATGTCCGCGCCGATTTTCTTCTCGAGGTACTCACTCCATTGGGCAACTGTGTCGAATATGTTGTCTTTGGTTGTTGACAACCAGCGCAGCACTTTCGTTGGCCGCTTCACGACCGCGCCTTTGGCTTTTGAAGCGCATTGCAGCACACTTGTTGATCACGTCAACGCTTCAACACGAGCAAGTCCAACTGAAGGCCGCAACATGCAGACGTTTGTTGCTTTCAGTTTCTCCGATCGCCTCCATCGATGTGTTATTGCTCTCGCAAGCATCACGAGCAGTGCGAGACCATGACAAATTGCGATCGCACCACACGTCACCACCACGTACGGAAAAAAGTCGGCCGGCGGGTTGGCAAGGGAGAGCTGGATCGCGTACTCCAGATCTCGCACGCTGCGAATGTATGTGTATTGCCGCGCCACGCCGTAGAAAAAGAGACACGTGGCGGTGTGCAGCGTCACACTATTTGTCCACGTGGGCCACAACGCTTGAAGAGGATGCTTGATGCTGACAGCGCTACGAGACGGACCACTCGACGGTACAATGCAGGACGCTCAGACGGAACTGCAGCTCATCTCTCACTTTCGTTTGTTCGCTCTCTGAAGCTCTGACGACCTTCGCTGGGAAAGCCCAAAGATCGAATGGGTGATGCACGCCACTGAGGTCTCGTGCTATGACGCCAAAACACCGAGTGGTAATTATTCCTGGACTCGAAAGCTGTGCGATAACGACTCCGCAAGCGACGAACTGCAGTGCTAATGCCTGTGTATAAATAGATAACGCTATTGCTTCACTCGTCACTTCGCTCAGCAAATCCAATTCCAAGCTGCCGCCACTTGCTTCTATGCGCTAATTGCAGCTCGTGGTCCGCCATTTCGCACAATTGGTGGACGCTTCCTATCTCGTCGCATGGTCTGAGCGGCTGAAGCGCTCTGGGTAGGGATGAAGCGCCACGTCTGTAGAACAGCGAGCCAATCCGTCGCTACTGAGGTGTCGACGCAAGCGAGTAGAGGAGCTTTACCCTGAATGACGCTGCGGGTGTGGCGCGCGCACTTGCAGAGCAAATCTTCAACTCTGCATGCTTGTGCTTGTTTGTTTTTGTGTGCGTGAGATTTCCAAAACACAGATTTACGTGGACCACATGACAGATATCGGTATAAACCGGTCTTTTCATTTTGACCTCACTTTCAAACAATTATCAGCTTTTTGTGACTTGAAAATTGCAGACACATTTTTTGGTAATGATTTTCATTTCTTTATTTTGTGTATCATAATATTTACACATTCCTTTTTCTGACCATTCGCATTGCTAGGAAGATCAAAAATGGCAAAGCCTCATGTCGACGACGATTCAATCGCACCACTGCGTTTTGATAAGCAGCGTTTGTTTCGTAAAATCGCTCACACTGTCATCGCGGTTCTTTGGTCTTTTGGCCAAACTCGGGTCCTTGGAAGGACTGAAATTTCGTGATGACTTTGCCGTTACAGCTGCCGACGCCGACTTCACGAATCTGGCTCGCTGTAGCGTCTGTATCTTCACACTTAGTTAAAAAGCTGGTGGAACGTTATCAAGTAGAGTTAATTAAGTTCAACTGAGTAGGTATTGTGATTAATTCTCCCATTTCCAACTCGAACGTTGGAGACAGCGATTGAATGAAAACTTCAGTGTTTGAGGCCAGGAATGCACTCTAGAAACTAGATATCAATGCACAACGAGCCATGCCGTTGTAGACCCTGTTACTAAAGGCTGTAAAGTGACCCACTCACATCGATAAGTTTGTGCTTTCCAACAAACTGAAATCGTGGTGGGTTTGATTGGTACATGTAGGAGGCATTCATTACCGTAAATATTGCTTGATATACAGTAATACGGTGTACATTGGCGTATATATTACTCGATATACAGTAACACAGCACTCGCATTCGATTTCTTTTGGGAAACGCACAAATCGAGGACACACACAGGACAACAGCAGCAGAGTGACGCAGCAAGAGACGCGCGGGCCAGCACTCGTAGGCGCTAGCAGACAGCACCACCAGCAGAAGCAGCAGTGGCGCTTGCTAGGCGAGATGGCGCCGACAGAGACACCCGAAGTAGAGCGCGCGCTCGCGATCTGCGCGCAGCAGCTGGGCGAAGCACGTACGTGACTATTGAGGTTGGATGTCGTGGATTTTTCGCGTGTGTGTGTGTGTGCGCGCGCGTTTGAACGCATGGATACTTGAGCAGAGTGTTGATGTGTATGGGTGCATGTGGTGATACGCAGGCAAGACGCTGGAGGAGGCTCCCGTTGTGGACTTCCACGATGGATTCCTTGAGGCGCTGCGAGCGAGATTCGACGCGTTTCCAGGCAAAGACGGCGCTAACACCGCGAATATTCAGCACCAGCCAAAGAATGAACCACGCAAGATGAACGATCCGACGTGGCAGCGTGGCGCTTTACAGCGGTTCCTTGGGGTGTATTTCCCCGAATACCAGTCCTCGCAGTGTTTTGCGTCGCTGTGGACGCTGCTCCTGTCGAAGCTTCCGGAAAAGGACAAGCAACAGCCCTTGGATGTGTTGGTGAAGGCGAGCGAAGTAGACGAGCAGGTAACCGCGAGCTTCGACGTGCTGAAGAACGCGCTTAAACAGCACGCGAGCGCGCGGCTGCTCGCGAAAGACCCGTTCCCGTTGGAGCAGGAGCAGCTCCTCGACGCGAAGCACTCGAAGCGGAAGGTCGGCCAAGAAGACGAGCTTGAGCTGCCGAAGCTGCAGACTGCTGTACCGAAGCGGTCGAGTCTCCCTACGTTTACCAAAACCCCACCAACTCAAGCAGAAAGACACTCAGTTGCAGTCACCGCCAGCAGTTTATTGCCCCCGAAGGAGGTTGATCCGAACAGCAACACTCCCGTGCTGCAAGATTTCCATGCGGAGGTGATAAAGAAGTCTCGGAACTGGTTAGGGCGCTGGCAGACCCGATACTTGTTCTTGCGGTGGAACGAGTTGGAGATTTGCAAAAAGAATATGTCGGCTTTCCGACCCGAACCCACCGCGAATCCGCTGCAGCCCCAGCCTACCACGCCAGTCTCTGGATCCAGTTGCAGTAGTGCGGTGAGTGCAGCGAAATCGAAACGGTATCCTCTGCAAACCCTTCTCTCGCTCCAGATCGTGCAGCTGAACGAGAGTGATCCGGCTAAGAAGCAGGCGTTGAGTCTGCATTTCAAGCAGCCCACAGCAAACGGAGGGAACACGACAAAGTCGCTCATGCTTGGGTGTGACAGCAGCGACCATCTGAAGACTGTCGTGATCCAGATCGCAACGTTCGCGATGCTCTACGGGCTGTCAAGTGGTCAAGACGCGGCGTCGCTCCAAAAGTTCATTCAGGTTGGCGCAAATCTCGACGTCTACTGCCTTATCCCGAGTCCGAGTGCGCCGCCCTTTGCTCTATCTCCGCTGCAATTAGCGTTCCTGCAAAGCGATGAGTGGAAGCCCCAGTCGTTTGAGTCAACGGTGCAGCTTTTGGTGCGTGCAGGCGCTGATCCTCGCAGTCTTCTGCACTGGAAGTTTGCGACCCAAGTTCTGTTCTCCAGTGCATATGGACCCGATGACGAGATGCTCGCGCGACGTTTACTGATGGTTCGAGAGAGTATCGACGGCGTCGTGTTTCCCTTTGGTAGCGTCATTGCAGACGACGAACACCGGTGGAATCTCCTGATGTATTTCAGCTGCTATGGTGACGTGGAAGGCGCTCGGCAACTCCTGACAACGTTCCTCAAGATATCAAAGAGCAAGTGTCTGAAGTACGTCGACCACGTGAATGCAGCCGGCGACAACGCGCTGCATATCGCGATCAAAACTTCGAGGAATCACCCACACGCAGAAGAGCTGGCGATGCTTCTTGTGGATATCGGGACCAACAACGCCAGCTTTTTCCCCACAATTGCGCCAAGTTCAAGTGGTGAAACGAAATCGATGCCAAGTATTACTCCTTCTCTGGCATCGTCCTCGTCGTACGTCGACTCGCAACTGATCCATTGCTGTGATGGAAGCGGTGAAAGCGTCTTTCACTTGGCACTGAAAGGAAGATTGTGGCGCCTGGTCGACAAACTCATTGATTGCAAGGCGATTGATCCGACCTCTTGCGACCGTCATGGCAACAACTCGCTACATGTCTCGATCAAAGTCGGAGCGCCAGTGCAGATCGTCGCGCGGGTTATCCAGTTGTATCGACCGCCGCGTTCGTCAGCGTTCAGCTCCATGAGCACGGAGCGTGGGAACCTCGTCACCACGCTTGGTTTTGACGGTCGCGACCGCCGTGGGAATGATACGCCGCTGACGTTAGCAATCAAGTATCGCCAACAAGAGGTGGTGGAGCTATTGCTAGCTGCCGGTGCGACGCCAAACGTTGGAGACTGTATATGGTCTATTGAGGCAGCGACGCCCGACTCGCCTGTTGCCAACGACACCGAAAGGATCCGCGACGGTGATTCTCCCCTACATGTTGCGATCAAGTCTGGTTTGCATCACGCAGCGATGTCGCTCGTTTCGTACGGAGCTAACCTGCTTTCAGTAGACTCGAATGGGGCGTCGCCATTAGCGCTTGTGATCCGGTATGGGATGTATGAGCTCAGCGTAAAGATTGCGGAGAAGTTGGCGAACAAGGAAGCTTCAAGTAGCCGCGAGCGGGACCAGAAACAATGGCTCGACCTCGAGACCGGAGCTCCGGTCTGCCTCTTGGCAATCAAAGCTGGTCAGATCGAGCTCGTCGCCATTATGCTGGACCTCTTCAACACCCAAATGACCATGAGTCACCTTGTCACAAAGGAGACGCTGCTGCATATTCTCGTGAAAAATATCTGCTGGCTCGAGTTGAGTGGTGCGAGTGTCAAAGGAGAAGAAGAATCTCAGCGCCAAGATGACCAGGACCACGACAAGTTTCTATTCGACAAAGAGATATCGCCAACGAAGCGGAAACGGAGCCGCGTGAAGTCAAGAAGCGATGGCGATTTGCGGCACCTGGGACCGTTCACCTCAGTCGCAAGCTCGCCACTGAAATATTCATCGCAGATGATGAAGAAATCATCCAGCAGCGATCTGAAAGAGAGTTTCGATCAGGATTTTTTCGAGAAAGTCGATTTCTTCGAGCAAGCAGAAGAAGCACTCGTTCGTGGTATCCTACAGCGGTCGGAAGACATCTCCATCATCTCTGCGTCATCGAAGAGCCAGCACATGCACAACCGATCGTCGTTCCATCTAGCTTCGTCTCCGACGTTGGTGGTCACAGACCACAATATCGACTCGTACACCCCGTTGCACGTCGCGGCTGCAGGAGGAGAAGCCACGAGCAGTATTCTGTGCTTGTTTTTGGCATTTTTGTACGTGAAATCTTCCCGCTCGCATCTGGAGATGGCCCAAGCGCTGGCAAAAACGACTGGATCGAATTCTGAGACCCCGCTCCACGCAGCTCTCGCGTCAAATTCGTCCTACAATGGACTGGAGATACTCTTTGCGATGCAGCTGATTAGGGGCAAGCGAAACATCTCATCAGCAACAAGCGGAAAGAAAACAGCAGAACAGGTCTTGCCTTCAGCTCAAGACATGAAGCAAATCACTTCGATTTGCTCTCAAGTTTATGAAGCGGCAACGGTCCCAAGCGGGAGCACGCCTCTGCACCTGGCGTGCCGTTGGCCACTGAGCGCGGACATGCTGCATGTCATTGATTTGCTCTTCCAAGAGGACGTTTATGCTGGCTGCTGGGACTCAGAAGGGCTGACTCCTTTGCACGTGGCGCTGCAAAACAACTGCGACGAGCGATTGATCCAGCTTTTCAAGCGCCACCACCAAGATTTGAACACATGGACAGAAGGGAAAGTCGATTCCGGTATCGGATCTAGTGCGAGATCGCTTTCAGCGACCGAGAACGATGTTGACCGTAGCGCGGAGCTGTCTACACCAAAGACCGCGCTGATGATTGCCATTGAGCAGGAGAACTCCGTCGCATTCAAAGAACTCGTTCGATGTGGAGCGCAACTGAAAGTCGTCGCCCCACAGACTCGGCTTGGGCTGTTGCATTTTGCTGTGCAGCAGGATCTGCGAAACAAAGAGTTACTCGAGTTTCTGCTGGGTTGTAACAGACTCGTCAACTATGAGGTCACCGATTGCTTTGGACGGACAACTTCGGAGGCAGTGAAAAATTTGGAAGAGCAGCTGAAGCTCGCGATTGATCAGCCTCCAGTCTCTCTCGCTGCAACATCCGCGTACGGTGCCAAGCGAAAGACAAGCGTCGTTCTGGAAGAAGCGGGCGAAGATTCTCCAAGTGTACATGGACAAATGAGTCGACGCCAGCAAAGGAACGTGAGTCGTATCTCGAACTCAGGCATTGAGTTGAATGCTTCATCTCAGTCCTCAGAATTGGTCCTCCAGCTTCCAGACCGGATTGGAGACACACTAGAGAGCACCACAACGACGCAGCTGGCTCCTTCGCAATCCATTTCGATTTCGTATTCACCGCCGCCGCCAAAAAGCGAGTCGCGTGATGACAACCAGATCCAGATTTCTTCTTCTGGTAAACCCCAATTGCGCGACAGGAGTCCAGGTGTATCAGCAGTGGATCAAGCTCGACAATCTTTCGACGCAGTGAAAGACATTCGATCTTCCAGTATTGTTGGCGGTCCGTCAAAGTCGAAAAGCGCAGCTGGCAGCCCACGCCGCAATCCACGACAAGGTACCACACGGTACTTGCAGAGTCTGCCTCAAGCTCCTGGTCTTGACAGTTCAGTTATCGACTACCTGAAAGAAGAGGAAAGAGCGACGCTGACGTTGGTGGCGCATGAAGCGCGACAAGAAGCGAAAGACTGGTTGAAGAAGCGCATCGGGCAGAAGAAGCTCCTTTCGGACGCCCGCGCGCAACTCCAGTCGTTCCAGAAGCATCGCAGGACAGGCAGTGGGGGTATTCCGTACCCGAAAGCTCAGGATGCCGGCGATTCAGCAAATGGATGCGCAGTTCCCACTCCGACATTTGGACAGGAAAATGAGCGGCTGCTGGAGCAATACAAGGCGCTAGCGGCAAAGAAGTTCATCGATAAGCACGTGGCTGAGGCGGTTGCAGAGGCGAGAATGGAGATCGAGCGAGAGAAGCAAACTATTTTCCAGGAAACAGGTTTGTACCCAGGATCCACTGTGACTAAGTCCTACTCGGGTCCTTCCATCAGACGTGAAGGGTTAAAGCGCACAGCCAGCAGCAACAGCTCAATGCTTCTATCCACAGGAGGACAGCGAACGGAGAGTAATGCGACGCTGTTAAGCGATGAGAGCAACGCAAGTGTCTGGTGGTCCGAGCGTGGAGGAAGTTCGTTTAACGTTGACGACATGAACAGCACGTGGTTGTCTGCCACTGGAAGAGGAGGCACAATGCTCAGTGAAGGCTGGAACGGTACGTGGCTTTCGTCACTACGAGGAACTGGTATCGAGTATCGGGATTCGCATCTGTCATCCACATTTCACAGCTTTCTGGAGACCGAGAACAACGACCCGCACGGCGTCGACGGCATTCCTGGAGTGGCGTACGTGACGGAGAATGTTCGTGAAGATAGAGACGAGCAGCAACGCGAGAATGAAGAGGACTGGGATGACGATGAGTACCAGAACCCGCTCGACCGCGACTCTTTCTCGGCAGTCATCGAGACGCGCAATTCTTTGACGTGAGTTGTTGAAGACGCAAATAAGAAACAAGGAAGAAAGTAAATAAGTTGACGGAATAGGAACAGTGATGCAAGGTGAGAATGATCTGCTCCAGCTAACTTCATAAAATAGTGACGCTAGGATGCACACATGTGACAAAGAGTAGCTACAAAAGCCGGGCTTACTCTTGCGAGCGGAGAAACGCCTCCACCTCGTCCATCTCTTCGACGGTGCACTTTTGATCATTTGAAGCAGAGTTGGCAGGCGACGGGGTTTGATCGTTTGAAGAAGCGTTAGCAGGCATGGATGAAGATGATGGAGTCGGAGCACTCGTTGATGGCGTCGGTGCGCTGGTCGATGGCGCTGGTGCAGTTGTTGGCGTTGAAGTAGGTTCAGGAGAAGGAGACGGCGAGGGTGTCGTCGTTGGTGCAGCGGATGTCGAAGCTGGAGATTGAGATACTGGCGCATTCGTCGGAGAAGGCGACTGTGTGGTGGGTGCTGACATCGTCGTCGCAGGAGCCACTGTCGTTGGGGCGTTCGTCGGCACCGACACTGAAGTTGGTGATGCAGATGGCGTCGGTGCAATTGAAGTTGGCTTCGGAGCTTTAGTTCCTGGAGATTTTGTATATACTGGTGGCTTTGGAGTCGTTGTAGCCACTGGCTCTGGTTTTGGCGAGTACGTTGGCTGAGGAGTTCGTGGAGGATCCGTCGACGGCTTGGAAGTAGCAGGTGGAGCGGTAGCTGGAGCCTGGTTCCACGGCCAGAACGGATACACGGCTTTCTTGGACGGAGATTTAGTCACCGGCGCGCGTGTTGCCGGAGCAGGTGTGGTCTTGAAGCTCCAGAGAGAGTTCCAGAAATTCCACCAGTTCACTGAACAAGCAAACAAATAAATTGCAGAGGGATGGCGTCAGATGGGACCATACAAGCTACGCAACCTCGCAACATAACTGCGGATCTGTCACTCACCACTGCTGGACTTCGCGCCATGCGAGAACGCCGACCTGTCTTCGCCGTTAGCGCCATCATCGTCTCCATAGTCAGCAGCGCGGTCTTCGACTGGATGCACCACTCCACCGCTCCCGTCCGCTGGAATGCCGAGCGAAGTGAGCAGCTCCTTCATCGAGTCCTCGTCCAGCGTGTCGATGTCGGTGCCGTCAGCGAACGCAAACTTCTCCGAGCCATCCGCGCTGGCGACCGCCATGAGCATCGCCGCACAGACGACCACAAGACGCTGCTGCATGCTGTCTGTATAGATAGAGACCACACGCGTATGTGGTGGCGGACGCTAATAGAAATTCAATACGAGCGCGCTGCGAAGTCACTCCGACAGCGTTAATGGAGCTCTCGGAATGATGCACATTTGCCTATTGCCCGTCAATCGTATCGCCAGTTCAGAAAGCCAGGCGGGAATCTCCGCACGTAATGTTGACCACATTATTTACAGGAACCCCACATTTAGTGTAAAATACTTTAGATTGAGCTTCAATTTTGCCAGTCGTCGCCCAAAATGGTCCATCTAAGAACGACAACAACCATCACCCCTGATAATCTCCTCCACAGCGCAGCAGCTCCGACCACGGCAGCTGCCTGGAATCAGCGAGCGCGAGCAGCATCCAGTCCTCCTCACCATTCCGCTCGGACTCCACGAGCGCCAGCGGGACGAGAAGAGTCCGTGAGCTTTGTTTGTACCTGACGAAGCAGAGCGGCACGCCGCTCCCCATCCACCGCAGTCGAGCGAACGTGATCGGGTCCGACATCATCATGATGTTCGTCAAGTACACGAGAGGATCGAGCTGGCCGCATCGGGGCCTTCGATGTCTTAGCTCATGCCCTTTGCCTGGAGTCGGAGGTGCTTTACTGGCGACAACGACTCGTGCCGTGGGTCTCCCATTCCCAAGAGGAGCCGTTGGCGGGGAACGGTAGAGCTTCACCCTGTTGGCATCGTGCCACGTCACGATCTGAGCACAAACTGACCAGACGTACTCGGCTGAGTTGGGAAGCCACGAGTGCGTCCAAAATTGAAGGAGGGGATGAAACCTCTGATGGAGACCCGTCGAACAGAGCTTCAGGGACCTGTCGAGAAGGATTGCACTGCCACACACCACCAGCAACGACGCACCCAAGCACTTGAAGTCGATGATGGTTCCCTTGATGATCGACTCGATAGAGCTCATTGTGGGGTACCGGAAAACCTTGATCGCGCTGATCCGAGCACTGTTTGGGATCTCCTGCACCGAGAGAATCGAGATGTCACGAAACTCGACCCTCCGAAACTGAGCAAAGATCGTCAGCACCGAGGTGCCGGAGATCACGAACTCGGCGATCCCCATCATCCCACTGAACGACGTCCAGCACCGACGCGTGAAGATGAGAGAGCGCAGGTGGAGCGCCAAGGCGAGCAGCCAGATGTTCCGCATCTGCACGGAGTTCAGTAGGAAGAAGTCGAACAGACTGATGTTCAAGACGTCGCTGGGGGTGTTGAACGTCTGGGCCAGGATCTCGCACGTCATGGACGAGTCGATGATGTGCGCAGCGGTGTAGCAGGCAATCGAGAAAAGGTTGCTGTACGCGACCACGTAGCTGGGAACGACGAAGAACGCTTTGACTGTCAGCTTCCAGCGCGCGACCCGAGATTTGTTGCTTAAGAGCGGATCTGCACACGTCGACTGGTGGCAGGCGAGCAGCAACGCGGCAATACGAAGCCAGGTGTATTCTTATGCAAGCACTCGCAGCGATGCCACGACGTGATACCACTGGTCGCCATTCGAGCCACCGAGCACCCCTTCAATGCGGTACTCGTCAATGAGCGAGGTTGTACATTGCGTTGGCTTCCCGCTGCTGCTGTCGATGGAGGTGCAGTTCCGGATCCTCGTGATCAGCACTGTGCCAAAGATCCGTCGTCCCTGGAAACTCAGGGCTCCTTTCGACGCATCCTCTCGCATCCTGACCAGCAGGAAATCGACCTGAGTAGCTGGGTACAACGCTTACAGCTTGGTGACGCGGCCCGTGAAGATGGTGGCTACCATCTTGTGCGTGTGCGTGTTCGTTTTTGCCAGGCGACTGTAGTTGGCGATTAGTGAGTTGCATGTGTACGGCTGCGGCGACGACTTGGTTCTGGAGCAGAGTTCGTTGCCGATGCGCGCGGGCGAGCTGTAGTACAGCGCCTGCGTGGTGCCCGTTACGCTGCTGCTGAAGACCTTGGGCAAGATGAAGTCGTGCGCGCGGTCTTTCCAAACGCTCGCAACGCGGAGGGTGATCAAGCTTTCGGCTCCGTGAGGGCGAGTGTATGGCCTCGTGCTTTTGGCTTTCTTGCGCAGCTGCACGCCGTCCACGAGCGCGTCGAGCATCTTGAACACGATGGCTTCGCCCAGTGACTTAGAGTCGTCTGGGCACTGCAGCTCCCGCTGAAACACGCACTGCGGCCAGGCGGGGAGCTTTAGAAACGTCACGACCGCACCCATCCCATGCGAACTGGTGTCGTACTTGTAGTTCCACAGCGGGATGCGTCTCTCGCTCAGATTTGTATCATTCGAAGACGCAGCACCAGCAATGAGCCCCATGTCGGTCTCCCAGGGTCCGGCGACCACGAAGAGCCGGGTTCGAGCATCTTGTAGAAAGAGTGCATCTGCGAGACCCCGAGACCCGTGCGCCAGACGTCCGTGAGCAGCAGCGCGTAGATCACGACGGCCGTGAGGCTATGCGTCCACGAGAACTGGAACTCGCGGTGCAGCGCGATGGGCGGTTGCTTCCACTTACCCCACAGGTTCGAGGCGCTTTGCACCCTTGAAGGCGAGTCCTGCGGCGTCTGGGGAGCGACGGGGACCACGCGGTGACAGCGCCGGCGGGACAACAGCCGACAGCAACGCCTTCATCCTCCATTAAGCACAACAGACAATGGCGGGCTCTCCAAATGCGAACGAAGCAGCAGAGAAGCGATGGATGGCAGCCGAAGCCAAGGCGCTACACAGTTGTCTCTATACTTAGTTGCGATGGCTGAGCCAAAAAGAGACTAGTGACGAAATGTAGCCATTTGACATTCGTGTTCTTACACCAGTTATGTGTTTATTAACATCCCAAGATGGCTACATTATCAGCATGGATGATGCAAATGAAGCCAAAGAGTTTCCTGAATCGGTTTTCGGTCTCGAGTCGCACCCGTGCAATAGCGATAGCACTTCCTCATCATGGACCATTCGCTTCGACGTTGACAGCCATCCATCGCTATGGTGGCAGTTTGCTACACTGTAGATGTAGCGTTCTTCCTCTCAACCCGTTGACCCAGAGCTGCAGCCTCGCCATGAAAAGGGGACACGTCCACGGCACGAAATGAAAAAAAGAGCCTCGGCTCAGATGTCCGCTCGTGCTCATCCCAAAAGAACGGCGGGGTACCCAGCCTCAGCACGAGCTGCTTCCAAAGTTAACAGCTTGTCGCTGCAAAATGCAAAACGAGCAGGTGAGGGTACGTGCGAGTCAGCAGTGCAGTGCACAATGGCAAAAGCTGTCGTCCCAGCACCACCTCCTCGCCGCCCTGTTCAGCAAGTCGTAATTTGCTTGAGCAGGAGTAAGTGAGTGAGAGTGCAGTGTACCTAATAAAGGGCCGTCGACTCGAGCCACACACGCGTCACAAACTTCAAAACCCGGAGAGCAGCTGGTGACGGACGGGTGGTCCTGAATGAATGAGTGACTGGGATTGGGATCTGGCGCGTAAACAGAACCACGCGCTTGTGCGCCATAAACGCCCAAGCAACATGGCGCTTGGGAACTTTAACATGTTGTGTGCACTAAAAGTGCACAAGGTCTTCCACTTGTTTTGCATTTTTGTCATGCACGCCAAACAAGTCACACAGCGCAAGTCGAGCAAGTCAATCACAAGCCAAACAAACAAGTCTTGTTGCGCAAACGCAAGCGCTCAACAAGTGCAAACAGTATTGTTTGTCTGGAAGGCATGATGACTCTTTTTTTAGTGCAGCCAGTGTGTTTGTTGATTTTTTTCGAAGCCGGGAAAGAAGGAAGGAGTGCACCAGAATTGGGCAACCTTGACTTTACAGTACACGCGCGGCGCGTCGTTCCAAATTTGTGCTTTGCTTTTTGTGTTGTGGTGGCGGTGCTCGCTTCGTCACCCTTCGTGTATCGTCAATCGCAATCGCTCGCCAAACACAAGCAAGAGAGAGAGGGGGGCGGCAACAAGCAACAACAAGAAGAGCAGCTGGCAGGGGATCCGCAAACAGGGACAAGTTGTGCACAGTTCGCAGCACCTCTACCTGTTCGCAAATGAATGAACAAAGCAAACACCGCAACGCAACAAGAGAGAAAGAGAGAGGGGCGACAAGTGCAGGTAGTGCCGTGCTGAAGGAGGGACCCTGAACTTTCAAACAGCTGCCTATTTTGCGGAGGAGCGACACAAGCAAATAAACTTGTGCCAGATGCAAAATCCACTCGCCGTGGATCACCCACCCCCGCGCACGAAGCAGCTCGACTCGGTTTAGAATGCCCACAGTGGTCTCTCTCGCTGACGTGCGTATGCGCTGGTCAAACAGGGCGTTCTGAAGTGTTGATCTGTCTTTCCTTTTGGTTCCGTGAGAAGATGCTCCGGCCAGCGATCCATCCCTCTTTGAGAGAAACTTCAGTTTTGCGGCTGAACTTGCTTGCGCGCCACAAACAAAATGGCGAGGTCTGCACGAGAACAAACCAGCAAGGCTTGCTTGGCGTGCTTGCTTTTTGTTATGTTTGTCAAGTCCCGCCTGCTGCGTCAGACACCAAGCAAGGTAAAACGCGCGCGCCATCCCCATGCACACCCTTGCGCGTTTTATGACAGAGGGAAACTGAGCCACGCTGGTTGAAGCTTGCAGAGATGCGGCGCTGTCAAAACTTCAGCTTCGTCCGGTGCGACGGCGCGTACTGCTTGTCAAGCAAGCACGCCGCAACCAACGTGCGTGGCCGCTTGTTTGCAAGTTTGGGTTGGAGGGATCTCTTGTTGTTGCGGACAGAATCCAGTGAAGGAAGAGCAAGAGCAGCAAACGAACGTGGATCTTGGTTGTCAGAACGGTTTAGTGTTTGTTGCGAGGGGACTGGCGCATCGATTGAGCCAGGAGAGAAACGCCTCAAAATAGGAACACGCTTTGGGTTCAGGATCAAAGCACAGAACTTTGTTTATACATACACGGAGGAAAGCAACCAGCCAATGCTGGTTGGTTGGTTGGCCGAGTGGTACAGTAGTAACCAGGCAGATGGGAGTTACACGGCGGCACCAGCTGCGCGCTGCTTGTTCCACGCAAGCCGCGCAAACAAGATGGCCATCACAATCCGGGAGAGGGGGTGGAGAGATTGCACAGCGTGAACGTACCGTGAACCACATCAAGAAGGCGACATCACTCAACCAAAGATCACACCAGATGTTGGTTGTGTTCGCATGCTTGCTTCACCACGTTAGATATTTACCATGAGTCAGTGGATAGGCTGGAAATGGAATCGACACGCAGCACCAAAATGAAGCTTCAATAAAATCCATCGGCGAGCGGCGAGCAAACTGAGCAACAGCCACCAAACAAAACACACAAAGCAAGCCTGCGAGCACAATACAGTCGCTTAGAAAAGAAGCTGGCACTCATCTCCTTCAAGACAGTCTCTTTCTGTTTCCTTTTCCATCCAGGTGGCTTTTCTTTGCGCTAAAAACAGAAAAAAATATCAAAACTTCAGTTTTCCGGGAAGCCTCAAAGAGTTTTAAAACCTCATGACAGCATGATAAAACCTTGGGAGTTCCTTGCTTTGCCTTTCTCCGACCCTAAAACCTCAAGGTTTTAGCGCTCTCCTTAAAATAAAAGTGGCATACTTTCCCCTCTAATAATGAATTCAGCGAATCGAAAGGCAGACGAACATTTTGTCTAGCATGCAAATTCAGTTCATATTTTATGGATAGGGTAACGAATTGAAATTTATTCCTTGGTATCTGACTGTAATTGTGTACCAACTCGATGAATTGAAATTACCTCTTGTAACGAGTACCAGCAATTTAATGCACTGTAAACAGGGTCTATTTTTCGTTTAAACTGGGTAACTTTATAAAGGTAAATATTTATGTATCTACCTCTATGCAACATCTTGACCTATGTAGTGCATTTGCACAAAGTTAGACTATTTCGAGTGTGTAAATATACCTTTATGAGCACAGAGAGCTGTTTACAGAGGCCAATCTGCTCGACTGAACCAAAGTCACCTCATGCTAAGGTTTACTTAGGGTTGCGCAAGTTTATGAGTGTCCGTCCCCACCTGTTTGTGGTGGTGTGGCGCCAGAAGAAGACCAACCAACAGGCGGCTGGCCAAACACAAAGCAAAACAAAGCACAAGCAGCAAGGGCTTGTTGTTTGTTTCCTCGTCAGTCGGTCAGTGTTTGCGGAAAACCAAACAAAGCAGCTCACTCACCCAAACAAAGGTGACGCACCGCGTGCCTCCGCCCCTTTCGCCTCGACGCCGCCGACGTGGACGCGCGGCTTCAAAGCGTACCGTACGTACTGTGAGCTCTCGTACGGTATCGTCCGTCCCTCCTCCATCCCTCCCAGCCTCACTCACTCACTCTGCATTGTTGGCCGCGCCGACCAAAGAAGAAGAACGGAAAGAAGAAGACCGCGAGCGAGCGTAAGAGTGGGACCGGAGCCGCTCGTCGCTGGCCGCTGGATTGATTGACTGACTGAGCGAGTGAGTGACTGAGTCGACCGACAGTCATTCATTTGGCTTTTGTGCCGGCCCCCTTCCCCTCCTCTTCGGTCAGTGCGACTATCTTCCTGCTCCGTCCAGCCACTCGCCCCTTCAGCCGCGTGAGTGCGTTAGTATCTGAAGGAGGACGGACACGACGGACGCAACTAAAACTGCAGTTTCGGCTCGTTCACTTGCGGATCTCGTCGCTCGGTCTCAAAGCCAAGGCCACATGATGAGAGATATCAGCGCCAGGTTTAAATACAGCGAGCGTGACGCGGCCAAGCACCCCGCACAGGCCGCCGCGGTCGCTGCAGTCGTGGACGCCGCTGTATCCGCGTCCGCAGCCATCCCAGCCACAGCCATCCTGGCCGCAGCCACATCCGTCCCAGCCACATCCGTCCCAGCCACAACTGCCCCAGCCACAACTGCCCCAGCCGCTGTCTCGATTGTCGACGCGTGCCCGTCACGCGAGCTCATCCAGCGCTGCCTGCGCAGCTACTACCGCGACATGGAGAATCGCACGGCCACGTGGCGGAGCGTGAGTCAGCGCATGCAGGAGGACCTGGCGCCATACTCGGTGCTCAAGCTCGGCGGCTTCTCGCTCGGCAACATCGCCACGAAGCTGCTGGGCCACGTGCTCGTGCACCAGCCCAACCTGCGCACGCTCGACCTGGGTTTCAACCGCATCACGGACAAGGGCGCGGCGCTGCTGGCCAAGGCGCTCGAGCAGAACGCGTCGCTCGAGAGTCTGTACCTGAGCGGCAACGACATCGGCCCCGCCGGCGCCAAGGCCATCGCGCAGGCGCTCGCCAAGAACTCCACGCTGCGCAGTCTCCACCTGAGCGGGAACAACATCGGCGAGGAAGGCGCGACGTACCTGGCCGACGGGCTCAAGGCGAACACGGGGCTGCGCTCGCTCTACATCGGCACAAACGGCATCGGCAGCAACGGCATGAAGTGTCTCGCCGAGGCGCTCGTGGTCAACAAGGTGCTTGAGGAACTCACGCTCGGCCAGAACAAGATCGGCAGCGGCGGCATCCAGCACATCGCGGCGGCTTTTGCCTCGGGACAGACTGTGCTCACGACACTGGAGATCGGGAAGAACGCCATCGACCAGGACGGCGCCATCGCGCTCGCTAAGGCGCTCTGCAGCAACACCAACTCACTCCAGAATCTGTACATCGACAACAACCCGATGGGCGACGTCGGCGCTAGTGCGTTCGGCGCGCTGCTGGCCAAGAACGCTGTGATCCGCGTGTTAGATTTAAGTTATTCCCAGATGTCGCTGCTGGGCCTGCGGGATCTCAGCATGGGACTCTCGTACAGCAGCTCGCTGCTCTGTCTATTGCTCGACGGCCACGACTGGTCCAGCACTCAGTACATGAAGAAGACGAACGGACTCACTGGCGCGTCGCTGTCGTCCAAAGGTGCCAGCAACTATGCCGCGTCCTGCATCGTCGGCGCGATCAACTCGAACCCCAAGTCCATGCTGCTCAAGCTCACGGGCGTGGATCTTAGTTTAGTCGTCCCGTCCGCATCACTGAGCAGCCCGACAAATACACAGGAAGCGTTGGTGATGACAGAGGATACTTCAGCGTCTACAGCAACAGCAGCAGCATCAGCAGGTGAGAGTAACAGAGAAGCAAGCGGAGTCACACGGCGGTATTCAGATACGCTGACGCGCAACGAGCGGGTACTGAAATTCTTACAAGAGAACCGACGACCGGCAGCTACGAGTGATGGTAGTAGTATCAACAGCGGCAGCAAGAACAAGCGGAAGAATTTGGATGGCGCAGACTCTCCAGCGTCTTCAAGCAGTGACGCAGAAGCTCCGGAGCCTCCACTTCACCCAAAGTATCAGCGTCTCGATGCCAATGGTCCAGTCAAGTCGAGCTCGTCCAGTGGCAGCATCGGGAGCAACAGTGACGCCATCGCATTCGCTACGTCCACTGCTGCTGCGGCAGCGACTGTTACTACCACGGCTGCAGCTGCGCCAACTAGCGCGCCAGCATCGTACACTTCCAGAAGACCTCCACGCGTGGGGCTTCCATCGCGCGGCTCCATCGTCCAGTTTCCAACTGTTCCTGCAGAGACTCGTCTGTCGCTGAAGAGCCCTCGGTACGAGAGCACGATGGAGATCCAGGTGCGCAAGGTGATTGCAGATATCGCGAACTTGCCGTTCAACGCAGACGAGTACGCGACGCTACAGACGTTCTACTTGGGTGGCTGCCACGGCCCAAAGGAACCAGAGGAGAGCAAAGCGAACGCCCCAGAGCAGACCACAGCAACCACCACCAGAAGTTCGGGGATTTGCTCAGACGTTGTGGTTGAGGATCCCTCTGAGCCGAGTCTGTGTCCTGCGTGCCGCACGAGCCGCTTGGCGAAGTTTCCGCGCGTGATGGCGCTGAAAGCGCGCCTCGAGTCGAGAAAAGAAGCCACCGAGACGAAACTGCTGGTGATCCTGCGCCAGCTGCACTATTTAATCGGCGTCTTCCAGCACGTGGACAATGCGGACCAGCGCATCGACAGCATCCTGGTGGCGGCGCACGACCCGTCTCTGCTGTCGTCGCCGCCTCGCCACCCCGGTCCTCCGTCGCCAGCCCCAGCCAATACAGGGTTTATGCAGCCGGGCAATTGACTGCTGGCCTAGAGCTATTGAGAGACTGGACTGGGCAACCAATCCCCCAGATAGCAAAACCGTTAGAAATTTTAGAGGCAGAGCCGCCGCCGCTGCCGTCATTGTCGTCGCGCGCCATCGACGCCATGTTAGGAGAATGGAACAAACACGTATTTATCGACCCATTCCCCAATTCCCAGAACCTCATTGTGGTGTTGTCAATGCCATTGTCGTCGACAATGAGCAACCGTACTGTCCACGTGAAGCATGTAAAAGATCCTATTAATCCCCCATACTTGCCATTGTCGATCTCTTGTAATAATTGAGCTGCTCTAAGCAACAACGGCATAGAGCAAAATGCTAAAGCGACAAAAAAGTATCCATATTCCGGATCTCCTCCGTAATAAAAGAGCTCTTCGCCATGGAGATCCAGAACAATTTATAGCGAGTGCGCCTTTCGCATGCACGCAACTGGCCATTTCGTAAAAAATCCGCCTAAGTACGATCTTTCTCATTATCATCCAATCATCATCCATCACGACCAACTCGTGATTTCATACTAATCCGACCACATATACAAACATCAAGTTAATAAGAGCCACATGGTACCTCTTAATAATTAACCCGACCGAGTTGGTTGGGGGTCGCCCGCTTGTTTCCCACAGAGACAAACGCTCAAAACTCAAACAGCAGAGAGCTACACACGGAGAGCTACACATACAGCAACACCAACAGCAGCCGAGAAGACGATGAGCGCCATGAGCATCGCTGACAAGACCCCGCGCGTGGTGGACGAGGTGAGCAAGTACGCCAAGCCGCAGGCGCTCGGTGCGCGCGAGCTGCTCTACGGCACCGCGGGCTTCCGCGAGGAGGCGTCGCTGCTGCCGTCCACGTGCCACCGCATGGGTATCCTCGCCGTGCTGCGCTCCAAGAGCGAGGGCAAGATCACGGGCATCATGATCACGGCGTCGCACAACCCCGGCAGCGACAACGGGCTCAAGCTTGTTGACCCGCGTGGCGACATGCTCAAGCAGTCCTGGGAGAAGGTATGTGTGTTGTAGTTCTGCTGTACATGGATGAGTGAACAATGCGATTGGATACTAAACACATTGTGTGTATGTAAATGCTTCTCTTGTGTGTTATAGTACGCGGTTCAACTGGCGAACGCCCCGTCCGACAAGGTTGTGGACATTCTCGACTCGATCATCTTGGCCGAGAAGATCAACTTGGACCAGACCGGCAACGTGTTCATCGCCAAGGACACGCGCCAGTCCAGCGAGGTGCGTTGAGAGAAAAGCAATCAATCAGCTTCCTGATTTGTGAATGTGATGAATACTGACCGTATGATTGTTCTCTCTATTAACGCAGAGTCTGGCTGAGCTTGCGCGTGAAGGTGCGCTCGTCGTGGGCGGCAACGTGCTCGACTTTGGTCTCCAGACGACCCCACAGCTTCACCACCTCGTCCGCATGGTACGCTTTCTATCGTATCCTCATCACATATCACTGCTGATGCATTCTTGAGTTTAACAGTGAATCGCATTGTGTGTGGTACAGTGGAACTACGAGCAATTCAACAAGGGTGACTGGGCGTCGGAGGTCGGATACTACAACATGCTCACGGACGCGTTCAAGCAGCTCACTGCCAACATTGACTCCAAGGTACATCGACATAAGCTCTTCATTGTAGCTCATTAACGCATGTCATACTGATCTCTACCGTTTTGTTGTGTACCCTCCATTAGAAACTCGAGATGCGCACTCCGCTGTACGTCGACTGCGCGCACGGCGTCGGCGCGTTGCAGCTCGCGAAGCTGGCGAAGGAGCTGGGCGAATCACTGCACCTGGAGATCTTCAACACGCCGAGCGACGGTGAATTGAACCACGAGAGCGGCGCGGAACACGTGCAGAAGGCGCGCAAGCCGCCTGCCGGTCTTTCGCGCGACGCCGACCGCGGCAAGCGCTACTGCAGTCTGGACGGCGACGCTGACCGCGTGGTGTTCCACTACTTTGACCAGGAGGGTAGCTGGTGCTTGCTGGACGGCGACAAGATCGCGTGTCTCTTTGCCGAGTTCTTTGCTGAGAAGCTCCGCGTGCTCGAGCTCGACAAGGAAGGCGTGACGTTTGGCGTCGTGCAGACTGCGTATGCGAACGGCGCGGCGGCGCGCTACCTGCAGTCGCAAGGCATCCGCGTAGCGCAGGCAAAGACTGGCGTCAAGTACTGCCACAAGAAGGCGACCGAGTATGACGTCGGCATTTACTTTGAGGCGAACGGTCACGGCACGGTCATGATCAAGGACGCGCTCGTGGAGCGCCTGCACAAGTGGGAGAACACGATCCACGACGAGCGTAAGAAGCAGGCGCTCTCGCAGTTGCTGGCCGCGCACCAGCTGATCAACCAGGCCACGGGCGACGCGATGAGCGACCTGCTGTTCGTGGAAGTGCTACTGATCCAGCGCAACTGGTCGATCGCGGACTGGGATCGCATCTACCGCGACCTGCCGAGCCGCCAGACCAAGGTCAAGATCGCCGACCGCAGCGTAATCAAGACCGACGAGATTGACGACACGAAGGTGCTCGGACCAGACAACCTGCGCGCCGCGCTGGGCGAGACCTTGCAGGCGTACTACTCGAAGCAGGGCCGCGGCTTCATCCGCCCGTCGGGAACGGAAGACGCGGTGCGCGTGTACGCGGAAGCGCAGACCCAGGAGGACGCCGACGAGCTGGCGCTCACGCTGGCCAAGCTGGTGCACCAGCACGCGGGCGGCGTCGGCTCGGAGCCAAACTCGTTTGTCGCGTAAGAAAAAGGAAGAATATTGGTAAGCAACAGCAGCAGATCGAGTGGAAGGAACAGTGTGCGTGTGCGTTGAAAAGTAGTGACTGGTGATGGAGCCTGGCGGAAGCAATGAATATGAAGATTGCTGGGCAAGTTTAAAGCGAGAAACAACAACAAAATACACTGCTGCTACTTTATTTTCTCTTCTTCACGAGTCTGTGACTGTGTTTGCAGTCTTCTTGCGGTCTTCGAAGGCGCTGAACTTCGGATCGTTCGGAAACCTAATGCCGACCACGCGCCGTTCAAAGGCTCGGCCATAGCTCCTTGTGCTTTTGCTTGCCTTCTTCACCAAGAGTCCCCCTTCGAGGTACTCGCCTATCTCTTGTTAGGAGTCGTGGACGTGCTTCGGGTAAGGTCCTCTCCATGAAACTTGTGGCAAAGCTGTACCTCACAATTGCCTGAGACGACGTGGAGATGCACAACCAATCTCCACTAGCAGCACTTGTGGGTGGAGTTCAGAACAGAAAGTGACGTCTTCTGGGTCTATGAGCGCAGCGATGATCGTGCGCCAGAAAGAAGCAAAGTGTTACTACATCTTCAGATGTCCGACTCCTCTGCACAGCCAGGAGAATATCAGTCCGAGGGCCTTGGGGAAAATGGATGAAAGCAACCTGCAAGTTGAAGTTGGCTCATAATATGAGCAATGGATTACAGGCATCAGGAATGTTGCGCGAATGTCTTCTGAAGGGTCGATTCTGTTCGTCTACGCTTGCTGACGTCAGATTTCTTTCAGCATTTGGATCACATCACAACAGAAAGCGCCACCCTCGCTCGAGAACGAGAAGCGAGGATGGCGGCGCTGAGGATGGCGCTGCGTTCGCGCGGCCGACGCCCATCTTCGCTGCTGCTGCAGAAGTGCAGCCCGTGCGTATGCTGGCGAGTCACCGTCTGACGCCTGCCACTCCGGCTGTCACCGCTGCGCTGTAGCAGACTAAGACCCACGGCACTGCACGACGCCACCCGCTGCTGGTGGGGTTCCTCAGCAAATCCGCTAGCAGCACTCGTGCGCAGAGGTCACTGCGAATGCGCTTGTGAACAAACATAGCTTGCTTGACCAGACCAACCAGTTTGAACAGCTCGTCCCTGCACTCAAGTCTTTCCATCGAGTCCACAAGTATTGGGTAGGAGAAGTTGCCAATACGCTTCGCGTCTCTCGCCATGCCCTGTTACAGTAACAGCGAGAAGACTTGGGCCACATTGGGTTCGTCTGAGACGCGCACGAAGCAAAATGAAATCAGTTCTTCATGCCAGCTCTTCGGCAGTTCAAGAAAGTTCATGGTCACTGCCGCGTTCCTCTAGACTTCGTAGTGCCAGCCAGCGAGCAACAACACGAAAAGAATGAATGGCCAGAA
>JAASGV010000297.1:0-28931 GCA_023334355.1 Globisporangium abappressorium
AAATCGATTATCATATTACAGAAACCGAGCCATTGCTGTTCTCACTCAAACAGCAATTGGCTCGGTTCAGGATCCGAGCCAATTGCTGATTGCATCCATCTCTTCTTTCTCTCTCCTTCTTCTCACTTCATCACCCGACGGCGGTCTCCACTTGCCGCTGCGTGACTTGCCTGCCTACCTGCATCTGAGTCAACTACGACAACAAGCAGCATGCTCCGCCGCATCTGCCACCATCTGCGCCTCTGCGTGCCCTCGGCGAGCAGTCCGCGAACAGGAGCCGCGGCCGTAGGCTTCACGGGCGCGACGGCCGCCAAGATGGCGTCCAGCAGCCAGGAGCCCGAGCTGCTGAGCCTTGACGAGAACCAGGACGTCGCGACGTTCGCCGCTGGATGCTTCTGGGGCGTCGAGCTCGCGTTCCAGCGCGTGCACGGCGTGGTGGACACCAAGGTCGGGTACACGCAGGGCAGTATCGACCACCCGACGTACAAGCAGATCTGCTCGGGCAAGACCGGCCACGCCGAGGCGATCCGCGTCATCTTTGACAAGAGCCAGCTGTCGTACCCGCAGCTGCTCGATGTGTTCTGGGACGTCCACGACCCGACGACGCTCAACCGCCAGAAGAACGACCACGGCACGCAGTACCGCTCGGGCATCTACTTCCACAGCGACGAGCAGAAAGAAGCCGCGATCGCGTCGAAGGCCGCGCACCAGAAGCTGCTGCGCAAGCCCATTGTGACCGAGATCCTTGCAGCAAAACGCTTCTGGCTCGCAGAGAGTTACCACCAGCGGTACCTGGAGAAAGGCGGACAGTGCGCAGACAAAGGCTGCGACACCATGATCCGCTGTTACGGCTGAATAAAACAAAGAGATGTGACTCCATATCTACAAAGAGCGCGTATGTGTGGATAATATAAGTGCATTGCGAGTGGCACATGAATATACTGTACGCATTTGGTGGTTATCACAACAGCAATTCTGTAGCAACATCAATGCAAAACGTTGCCTATGTATACAATAGCTAGCCTATTGGACACGAGCGTTTTGCATCTCATCGAGCCGTGTGCTGGAGCTCATCTGCAGGTGGTACCGCCACGTCTTGGTCCGCCATCAGTTGGTTGTCGCAGCTGGTGTGGTGGTGGTGGTACTTATGATCTGTGCGGAAGAAGGCGAAAGCTGTTGTGATGGGACGGATGACTGAATCGGAATCTGGACTCGCTGTATCTCTTTGCAGCTCTTTGGGATCGCTCAGTCTCGTGGACGGCCGCACCTCGATGGATTCTGGATTGCAGGCGCTGATTGGCTGTAAGCGGATGATTACAACGCATCGCACGAGTGTAAACGGCACTATCACGCCGTCTTGACGCTCACGTTAAACGCACCACCTCCTGACGAAGGCTGACCATGATTGTGATGATCGTGTTGAGAGAATGATACGAAGTTGAAGTTGCCGCAGAACTTGGTGCGGTACAAAGTAGCACCAGAGGAAGCTCGCGCCGTGTAGCTCCGCCATCGCCGCCACGTGCCGCTCGCTGCTCGTCGTCCATAGAATGTTTCAGATCTCGGTCACCGAGCACACGATACTGCTCGTCGCCAGGATGTGGTGCATCGTGCTGTCCTGGCGCGTCATGATGATGAACTCGCCGCCGCTGCCCACGATCCCGATTCTCTTCTTCTTCTTCCACATCAGGCTCGCGAACTGGAGCACGTCCCAGTCGATGCTGGCGGCGACAAGGCTTGCAAGTTTAAGTAGTCGGCAGACGGAGATCTGCAGCTGTCAAAACGAGACTTCGCTGTCGCTTGTGGTGGTGATGGTCGTTGCACTAGTAGCTGCTCGGTCTCGACTTGAGTGGGTGCCACCATTGCTGCACTGAGACTCGAGGACGGTCATCACAATCTTCGCTGCTGCTGCGGAGGTGGTCGTCGGACGTCAGCCTTTGGTATCCGATGCTGACCACAGACCGCTAGTCTGAGGCCCAGACGACTTTGTTGGCGACATTCTTCCGATGTTTGTGTTGGTTTGCGGGTCTGCCTGAACCTGAGGGTTCTGCTGCTGGTGTTTGAGCTGCCTGGGGAGCGCGTGGCGAATGGACCCACTTTGTTGGCTCGCCGGAGCTGAGAGCCTCAAAAGCTCTGGCGAGAGTCGCAGGCTGGGGTGATGTACGGGTCGAACAAATTGAGGAATGAATCCGTTGCTTTCGAGGCCGGATAGTACTGCTTCAGGGTGGGTATTGCACCAATTTCTCACAATTGAAGTGCGAACTTAAACTTCTTCCGGACATAAACGAACACCTAAGGTTGACTGTTGAAAGTTCGCGTTGAGGGGAAATGCCGTACTTAAACGAAGCATTGCCGCAGTATGGCGAATGCAGAGGATAACCATTCACAAACAACAGATATTAGCGCGCCAACCGCGCAAGACACACGAACTGGCAGAGCGAGCGGCATGGTGAAAGGTGCGTCTCTGACAGTCTCTCTCTTTCTAGTTGTCTGCACATACGCGTGGGTGTGCTCTACGTGGGTCGCGGCTTCCGTCACATGCTGTCGATCTCCATGCGACTGACAGTCTTCCCATAGAGAACGCTATTAGCGCAGGCTTGACTGAACCAAACGCACCGGATGGATGACAGCGCGCGACCCGGAGCTGCCCTACTGTGCTGCCTGCTAACAACCGTATGCTGTTTTGCTGTTCGTCCTTTTGTGTGTATCTGTGTATGTGATCGTTTGTTGTTTGCCCGTGCCCAGTGGATGACGATGGCGTGATTCTACTAGACGACAGTAGTGATGAGGAATCCGAGGAAGAGCACGAAGTGCGCCGTCCTTCTTCTGCGTCTGCATCATCTTTCAAGGCGCACACGATCCAGTCTGCGCGCAAGTCGACCGGCGCGTTCTCGACCGCGAAGAAGAGTCACCCCGTTGCAGCGTGGAAAGCGGCACCATTGGCAGGTTACGACTCGGATGAGCACATACAGTACATGATCCGTGAGATCATCAGCAGCGACGGTAGCGACAGTGGCGAGGACGACGAGGACGCGTATGATGATGGGGACGCAGCTTTCGATGAGTCGGAAGCTTTCGGGAAGCGCTCGAACAAGCGCAAGCGTCCGAGTCCGAAAAGTTCTCGTCTAGTGGTGAATCCACGAGGCGTTATGCACCCCGTGCGAAGATCTGATTTTCAGGCGAAGAAGCAGCGCACAGTCGTCGTCAGCAGCACAAGCCATAGGAAAACTAGTTTGAAGACCAAGAAGAAGAAGAAGGCATCGCGGTACATCTCGGAAGATGAGGAAAGCGAGAGTGAAGAGAGTGGCAGCAGCAGCGACAGTAGCAGCGAAGAAGATGGTCTAATGCCTCCGCCCCGGTCGCAGCACTCCCAAGTGAGCAAGAAGAAAACTTTGCAGCGAGCTCAGAGGACGCCGCCGTCGTCACCGGAACCTGAGCCTGTCCGAGCGAAGAAGAAGAAAGTATTGAAGTCACAAGCAAAAGCAGCGGCAGGTGCACTTGCTCGAGCTCCGGAGTATATTGACGTGCTGTCTGAATCGTCATCATCGTCTGATGAAGTATCGTCGGAGGAGGGGGCGGAAGATGCCGCTCCTCGAAGGAAAAAGCAGAAATCGACTCAAGGCGCATTCAGCAGTTCTAGGACTTCCAACTCATACAGCTCAACCCACCAGGTAGCACGCAAAGCCATCGTGCGTGAGGCGCCAAAGCAGCTCCCGACATCAAATGGCGCAACTGCTGCTCCTGTAGTTGCTCCTGTTTCGGCTCTCAGCGTCTCGTACGCGCGAACTGATCATGCTTTCCATCAACTGACGGAGAAACTCTCGTTCAGCGAGCTTCAAGCCCAGCGTCGCGCGCTCGAGCAACTCGCTTTGATGCACAAACGCGCTGGAGGTGGTGGAAGTAATGGCGGTGGCGCCTTCTCATCTGCGTCCTCTTCCGCGCAGTCTGGATCAGCTCGCAAGGCGAATCATCGTTTGGAGTCCAGGAAAAGTGTGGTGAAGCAGTCTCGCGTTGACGAAATTGAAAGGCGAGCGGCGAAAGCCACGGCTCCACCTAAGATCGCTCAAGAAGAGCCAATGCTCCTAGTGTCCCCACCCTCACGCGAATCAATCCCGACGTCTATGCCGCCGTCAAGCATCAGCTCAACTATTGTCAACACACCCAAACCGGCCAAAGCAACCACCACCACAATTCTGAAACCCCTGAACTCTAATCGAAGCTTTGTGCCCGCCCCAGCGATGCACACTACAGCTTGGCGCCGCATTCGCCTAAGAAGAGCTCCGTCTAACATTTTGTCGCCTGAGTCCAAGTACCCGCTGCCGTATTCTGATGGTACGTTATCCATGTCCTCCATGTCTGATCGATCACGGATTGCTAACGATTATGCTTTGGTTCCTGGACAGAATTCGATCGCCCACTACCAGATTTTGACCCGACGGGAACGCTCGAAGCGAAAACCCGGATCTTAGCTTCATTTGGACAAGTTCAGAAGATTACTGAGGCCACTTTTAATGGCGATGTGAGTTTCAACAGCAGCGGAATTATTATTTTCTGCGTGGCTGCTTGCATTGTGATCACAGACTGATGGTTTGCTGTGTATCGTTGCTGCCTTTAGTCAATTACCCAAGACGATACGAACAAGAAAGTCCAGGATCTCATCTCGGAAGCGTTGCCAATCATCACAGAGTGTCAGGAGAGACGAGTGAAAAGCATTCTGCGAGGAGCGCGAGAACACGTGCAGTTGTATCTTCAGGAACACCGACGGATGCGATCCAATCCGCTGAGCTATGCCAGTAAGTGCTGGTTCAAAGGCTTTTTGTTTTCTCAATCAAGTGGAATACCAGCAAATTATGCTTGATTGCTGACGCTTTCAGGTTATTAACTCTACGCATTGTTCTCTTCGTATAGTTCCTCATTCGACGTTCGACCTCACGTACAGTGAACGAACTGCTGCGCGCCGCCTGTTTGAAAATCGCCGCCTTCAGGCTCCAGAATTGAACTCACTCGTCGGCAGTGTGCGACACTTTGTTTCGAACGTCACATCTGGAGGTTCAAACTCTGTCGACGATATCACTGCTCCTGCTGATGACGCACACGAAACTAGTCGAGAAGCATTGACTGAGCGAGCAGTGTACCCGGAAACTGTGATTTATCTGAATGACGACATCCCTGCGATGTGCAAGTCCTGGGCGTACGTCGGCGTGAAAAAGAACGTGCACGTCGCTGACGATCCGATTCTGCGCTACATTCCGTACTTGGGAGAAAACACCCGTGTGAATATCGACCCGAACCGCTACTCGTCAACCACGATGGACAAAAGCAAGCGCGTCGAAGTGCTTGGCAGCAAAAAAGGCTCGGTGCTAGAGCTGAAATCCGTCGTGACAAGCGCATTGGACGACGAGATGATGGAGTACTTGCTTCGGTTCGTGGTACTTGCGTGCGGCGACTCGAAGAAAGTGTTTGAAGCGTTGCAGCACTCGGAGAAATTCTCGCAGCCATACAGCGACTACTGCGAGATCAAGAAGAACGACGATGCTGGCCACATAGCGCTGAAACGAGTTTCTGGGATGCAAAGTCTCATGGCAGACACTTCGAAAGAAGACAACGCTGCTTGTGCAGCAGAGATTCGAGAGTACCTTCGCGCACTGGGTGGCTCGTGCTGGTTCTTGCAGTCGCGACCAGAGCGTCAGGGTCTGACGCATCGCTTGAAACCTCCGATCCCGTTCTTCGAGTCCAACTACACTCGATTTCCTCGTGGCGGCGGACTTCGAAAGACAAAAGTGTACAATGACACGATGGAATGGTTTCGGGATCTGTTTTGCCGACGGTGCTACACGTACGACTGCGATGAGCACGGGATTTTGCAGCCGACACCTCTAAGACGTACCGACCCGATCAACCCAGTGGTGCGCAAAGCGGGGCTTGCTCTTCGTGATCAGCACCAAGTCATTGAAGTGAACAACGACGGTGAAGGCGATAGCTCCGTTGCTGTCAGAGCTGATCAGAAAGACTCGGCTGGCGTTATTGAGGTGGATGACAGCTCCTCTGACGAGGATGAAAGCATGGAGAATGAAAAGCAGGCGAATGCGTCAGCGAGCGCATCCGATGATGAATCTGAGGTCCGCCGTCGCTCAAGACGCTCACAAACTCGAATCTCTACACTGGCAAGCGCGAGTCTGAAGGTCCAGGAAAAGATGCAGGAGAAGGAGCGTCGGCGCCAGAGACGCGCCGAGGCGAAGCAGCTCAAACAGCTGACAAGAGCCGTCGACGATTCCGAGTACTTGGACGACTCGTATTTGGACACTGTAATGAGTGCAGTGCAGTCGCTGTTATCCGAGGAAGCCTCGTGTAGCGCAGCGTGCTGGAAGAAGCACCAGAAAACCGACGAAGCTCCTGCTGCTGTGGATGCTGATGATACTACGGCAAAGCCATCTGCCAACGCAGATACTGAGATGACGGTGGCGGTGAAAGCACCTGTTTCTCACTCATTCAATGAGGCGGAGGTGCTGCTGATTCGCAAACTGTCGTCGACGCTTGGCGACAACTCGTGCTTGATCGCAGCGATGCTCAAGAGTCCAACCTGCACGTGCTCGCAGGTTTCTCAATTCCTAGCGTTGGAGCAAAAAGCACGACTCTCAAAGAATGGCGATGAAGAAGACAGGCACCGCTCGATGTCGGCCGATATGTCGAACCGACGGCGCCAGAAGAACGACAGACGAAGCAGCAGTCATTCGCATTCAGGCAACCGTGAGCTGTTAAAGCGGACCCGCGCGCAGCGCAACCACGACAAAGGCAACAAGCACAGCTACCAGCCGTGCAACCATGAAGGCATTTGCGATGGCTGCGAGTGCATGAAGCGCGACCACAATTGCGACAAGGCGTGCGCGTGCTCCCGCGATTGCCCGAACCGATTCCAGGGCTGCAAGTGCAGCATTGGCAACTGTCGCACAAAGACGTGTCCGTGCTACGGTGCAGGAAGAGAGTGCGACCCAGACTACTGCTTTTCGTGCGGAGCCAGTGACGCTGCAGTGCTGGTGATTGGACAGAACCCGGAGCGGCGGCTGAACTATGATTTGGGCATCTGCTCCAACGCCAACCTGCTTCGTGGCGCGCAGCGCAAGATGGGGATCTCATTCTCGACGACGCACGGTTGGGGTGCGTTCGCGCTGGAACCGATCCGCAAGGGCGAGTTCCTCTATGAGTACACTGGCGCGCTGATCTCGGACGACGAAGCCGAGCGCCGCGGCAACATTTACGACGTGATGGCGATCAGCTTTCTCTTTGATGTGAACAGCGATGAGGTGGTCGACGCGACGCGCAAGGGCAACAAGAGCAAGTTTGCAAACCACAAAGCGCTCGAGTCTGCGAACTGCGAGGCGAAAATCCTACTCGTGAATGGCGAGCACCGCATCGCGCTTTATGCGCGTGACGACATCCAGGTGGGCGAAGAGCTCTTCTTTGACTACGGATACACGCACGAGACGGCGCCACAGTGGAGCCAAGTGAAGCTTCGCGGCGGACAGCGACACGAGATCCCGCGCCACGAGCTGGATCTGCTCGAGGATTTTGAAAATGAAGACGACGACGACGACGATGATGATGAAGTTTCCGACTGATTGCGGAAGAGGGAAGAGAATGCCAGAACTACACAGCCAAACAAGGTATTTATTCAGATAGAAAGAGATGCGCTGCTGATGCTCGCTGTTTGGGAAACACTTTTGCTTTCTTTTGCTCCGAACACCTCACTCGTTGCAGTTCTTATCTCGACTGTTTTCTGTGCGATGTCCCCAGATAGCCAGGTAACCAAGCCGGCTTTCGACTCCGTCACAATGTGCAAGATTGTTCGCTCGCTCTCGCACATTCGCCTCAAGAAAGGATCAAGAAACCAAGAGATTCGACGACGGGAAATCCAGTTGTCCCATGATAATGGATCTGAGCGCCCCAGCTCTCCTTCACCAAGCTCATCTCACGTTTGAGTGCACGAACGATGCGATATCGAGTGGATGCCCACCAAGCGAACTGCCGCCAGCAAAGCTAGAAGAGTCTCGCACTCACCACCCAGGTGTCGGTATGGTCGCTCAAAACATTTCGTTCTCCTTTGCGATCCGCAGGAAGTTGAGAGCGCCAGTGCACGCGAAGGGTTGGAACGGCACTTGCTCTTCGTCTTGCTTCTTCTTCTTGGACTTCGTCTTGCTCTTCTCTTTCTTCTCTTTCTTGGAGATCTTGCTCTTCTTCTCCTTCTTGGGCTTCTTCTCCTCGACAGCAAGTGCTGGTGGCTTCTCTTCAGTATCAAGAGACGACTTGGGTCTGCGAATGCGAACTCTTCGAGGCACCTTTGAAGTTTTAATGGTTGATGCTGTTGTTGTTGTTGTTGCTGCTGCTGCTGCTGCTGCTGCTGGGAGGTCGTCTTCGCTCTCGTCGCTGTCGTAATCAGCGCCATACCCGTCGCTCATGGCAGCTTCCTCATCATCATCAGCCTCACCGCCTGACTCGTTTAGGTCATCCTCCTCGCGAACCTCGTCCGCGTACACCGACTCCCAGCTATCCGACGACGACGACGCCTTGTTATGGAGACCACCGCCACCGCCAGCAGAACTTGGCATCTGTACGCTCTCATAGCTATGAAAGTCCTCGTCATATTCTTCTTCATCGTCATCATCTTCATACCGGTCCTCATGGTGGAAAGCCTGGCGGTCCTTCTCCTCTTGGCCAATCATCTCTTGCTCCTCATTATCCGAGTCCGACGCAGCAGCGTACACGGACGCGTTCGTTCGAGGCGGCAGGCGACCAAAGTCCTTCTTCCAGAGCCTTCGGATATGAATGTGGTAGTCGAAGAGCATCTCAAAGTGCTCTTCGCTCGTCAGCTGCTGGCTGAAATCGCGCGGCAAGCGGCTGAAGATCATCGCGACCACCATGTCGAGCACGTTCATGCCCGTCGCGAGCCCATTTTGCCCGCCACCAGCAACACCGCCAAACATGCCGTCGCACTCGCTCTCTTCCAACTCGGGCTCCTGCAGGTACGTGTCCAGAAGCGACACGAGCCGCGTCTCAATGTCCTCGAGCTTGCGCAGCAGCAGGTACTGCTGGCCGTTCGCCTTCTTCCCACCACTTGGCCCGCCTTCTCGCTCTTTCGCTGCAAGCTTCTCTAGTTTCCCTAGTTTTTCCTTGAACGAGTCTCGCAGGCGCGTCAGCTATAGTTTAGAAAACAAAACACATGGATGCAGACAGCCGATGCATTAGTGAAAGTCCAATCCATTCTGGATTGGCAGAATGCTTTACAATACACACCTCGTCAATCTCTGTGCCGAGCCGCTCTTGCTCCATAGTGTACACCTCGTACTCTTTATCTGCGAGCACCTCGAGCTCGACCGCGACGTCGAGCTTCCACTTGAGGTCGCGCGAGCATCGTCGCAGACAGTCCTTCAGGTAGTCGACGCTCTTCCAGCGCGATGGTCGCGAGAGCACGTGCAGGAACTCGCTCAGCTCAATGCCCTGGATCTCCGTCGGATAGTCGATCAGCCCAAACACATCCTCCGGGTACGCGGCGTGCAGGTTGTTCAGCATGCCGCGCGACGTGCCGTACGTGCAGTGGAAGCAAGACTCTACAGTAATATCAAGCAATACAAGGTCGTGTGAGCTCAAGCAGATCCATCAGAGAGACATTATGGATGTATGCAATGCAATTAGCCACTCACTCTGCTCGAAAAGCACCTCGACCATCTGCGTGAAGTGGCGGTGCAGCGTGTCCTTCACGAGCTCAAAGACCTGCTTCATCTCTTCGTCCGTGAACGTCGCATTCGCATTCGCATTCGCACCAGCGCCTCGCTCCTGCGGGAAGTGCTCTCTTTGCATGCGCGACAGGTTCACGAGCAGCAGCGGGAAGTCGTCGGGAAGCTCTAACGCGTCCTGCTCTTCCCACCCGCTGATCTCCAGCGCCGCCATCGCCGCACTCTCTATCGCTTCTTCTTCCTGTTCTTCATCTTCGTCGTCATCCCCATTCCGTGGCATCGCTGCCTCCGTTGGCTCAATCTGCACACTGAAGTCGCGGTCCTCCCAGGAATTCTGTTCCTCTTCCTCTTCGTCGTCGTTCCAGGCGTCACGCGGCGGTTTGCTGCTGCTCACACTGCGCTGATGTCGTTCTTCTCTTGCTTCTTCTTGCGTGGTTGATGGGCTCGACCGCAACGCGACGGGAGCGCGCAGCGCGGGACGCACGTAGCCGGTCGGGAGCTTGAACGAGAGCGACATGGACGCGTCCGATATCACGCGCGGCGGCGCCACGAACGACGCGCCATTGCGCGGCTTCAGCACCTCGAGCTTCTGCGCCATTTGGATGCCGGTGCTTGCTGCTGGTGCTTCTTGCGGTGTGTTCTCTCGAATGATTGGCTCGACAATCTGTCGTTCTTGCTTTCGTCCAATGGCTACCCAGCCAAAATGCTCAATATGTGTTACGTGCGTGCGAACTTAAAAGAGTTAACCTTCCGTGTTCGTTTATGTCCGAATATATGAAGTTCGTATTTTGAGCCATGCAGAAATCGGTTCAACCAAATTCTGACCAAGCATCGCTCGCACGAGCACAACTTGTTGTTTGGACGACTTCTATCGCTCATCACAGCCCATTTTGGCCAAGATGACTGGTACTCCACTTGCCGATACCTCATTCACTAACGGTCACAGTTCGTCTTCGCCACAGATCGCGCTGAGGGTCGAATGCTTTGGACGAGAGCAACGAAGACTGCTGTGACCGCATCCGCTTCGAAAGCAATGGATCAAATAGTTTTCCTTGTGAGTATCTGCAAAAGCTGGTGCGACGACGCAAACGCATCTAGAGGCTCGATGAGGTCAACGCGGAAATCAACTTTCGTCACCACCGCTGGTGCGCCGCTTCCTCGTTTTCGTGGCGATGGAGATGCAGCGGCAGCTCCACTGGAATACCAGTGATCGGTTGGAGTATACTGTTGAGCCTGAGGAGCTATCGCCACACGGAGCTGCTCGCAGCGAGAGAGCAGCACCTGGTAATCCTTCCCGATCGTCTGCTGCAGGATGCGAAACTTGTCCTGGAGGCTCAGCTGCGAGAAGTCCTGCGCTGGAACCCCCAAGAGCGACTCGACAGTCTCTCCGTGACAAATCGCGTACAGAGGCTCGCTCGTCGTCGTCGTCATCGAGCCATCGTCCAGACACACGACCAGCGTACAGAACGTCTGGTTCGTCTCTTCCATGACGCTGAAGATCTCTTGGCAGAAATTGCACTTCCACCGCGGCACATACGTGGAATCGCCACCGGTACCGCCGCCATTTCTATCATGGGTCTGGGAATTCGGCGTCGGAGCGAGTTCGAGCCGACGCAGACACGCTTTGTGCGCGCACATGGTTGAGTAGCCTTTTCGACAGCTTTCGTCGCTCGAGTACGGGATCTGTGTGGGGTTCTCATCTTCAGGGATCAACCACCCGACGTACGTGATGCACATTTGTCCCAAGATCATCCCCATCGGTGATACAGCCTCGGATTTCCTATTGTTGGTGTTGGATATTGTCGTCAAGTAGGATATCATCAGCTTTGGCTCTTGTCCGAGGCTGGTCTTGAGCAGCCCAGGGGTCGAATTCACGAGTGTCAGTCTCGAGTTCTCGCTGAACATTGACTGCTTCCCAAAAATGCTCTCCCAGTCTGAACACAGTGCGACAATTGATGACGATGTTGACTGGTTATTCGATGATCGATTCGCGGTATACTCGGCACTTTGAAATGCGAACGCGGCTTCGACCGCTTGGGGCGTGAGTGTCGAATGCGCACCGTGCTTGCGCGCTTTGCGGATCGCAGGAGATTGCACATCCACTGCGACGAGTCCGTCTAGCAACAACGTCTGTCCTGGTCGCAGCCGCAACGCCTTGAGCGCATTCTCGCCTGTGACTTCCACCGTCAGCGTTTGCTTTGATATCGCATTGTAGATCTGGAGCAGCACGACGAGGTAGAACCTCGACACGATCGCGCGATCAAGCGTCGGTGCTTGTCCAAAACTCGATCGCGTGTCCTGGTTGCTGCCATTTGTCTTTGGGTCGTAGTACGAGTAGAAATACGCCGCCATGAGCGGGATCCCATGTGATACGCGGATGCTCCTCACGTGAGCATACAGCGAGAAGTTGAGCCACTCGTGTTTGATCTCTTCATAGCGTAGTGGTGGTTGCTCACTCTCGATGAACTTTTGCAGCTCATTGTCACGCACTGATGCTTCGCTGGTATTGCTGTTGCCTCCTATCGTTGTCGCTGCTGCTTTCTGAGGTGTCACAAAGAAGACGGTTGCGCTGCCGTATTCCAAGTAGGACATGCATCGCTGCTGTGACGAGTACTCGCTGAAAATACGTAGGATCTCGGTATCCTGCGCGTCGCACACGTGGATGTACGGCTGGAAGATCGAGAGCTCGTCGCCGACCTGGAAAAGCCGGCTGAGCGCCACCTGCTCGTCCCAGAGAATCATCACGTGCGACGCCTGCGCAAGGCGCTGTGTGCTGGTTATTGATGTCGATGGCGATGACACTGCGTCTCCAAGAAAAATGACCTGTCGGTGGATATGCAACGGCGTCTGACTCGGACGAACAGCTCCAATGTCGAGCACCTTGAAACCAAATTAAAAGAGATAGGACATGAGCAAAGATCATACAGCAGGCTGCAGTCATGCAACAAATAGCCGCACACACACCTTAACTTTGACCACGAGCTGCTGGAGGATCGCGGGGTCCTGCATCGCGACAAACTGGTCGAGGCGAGCGAGTCCGATCGACTGCTTGGCAAATGCTTGGTCGAGACCATTGCTCGATGCATCGAGGTGCAGCGCCAGGTACTGCGTCGGTAATAAATAGTAAGAAGAAGCAGAGCTCTCGACCACAGAGGATACCGATGCTGTTGACCCAATGTCTCTGCGCTCCATGAGCTTTGCGTTCGTGAATACCACTGTGCGTCCTCGCTGGAACGGAAACGTCTCCACACTGCAGGCAAGAACCATTAGAGAGTCAATACATACAGATCATAATGACCAATACAGACAGCTCACTTACTCGTTTACGTACCTGTTGGACTGGAATGGTGGCTGGGAGCTCAGAAACGCCGAGCACGCACGGAATCGCTGATGGAGATACCTACACGAACCACCACGAGCCCACTTAGTATGATACAAATACGAATTGAGAGCAGCACCGATGCAGCAAGGAGCGAACATCGACACGTACATCTCGAGCTTGATGTCGCTGCTTTTCCCAGCCTGGATCGACAGTTTGTGGCCGTCGTAGCGCACGAGCTGGCAGAAGATCACGTCGTCCTGCTCTTCCAGCTCCGAGAGCACGCGTGTCATGTCCTCCACGCCGCGCACCATTTTTCTGCTACCGCCACCGCCGTCAGTTGCAGCAGCACTAGTGGCGAGCACTTTGCGCTGCAAGAGCGCCATGAGCTCCGTCACGACGATCACCTCTGTGACGCCATCCGGGTACTCTTCAATCAACCGCATCAACTGGAACAGCCACACCACAATACGGTACGCACTCTCATTTAATCGCAAAGGAGCGCATATCATACCAGCACTGACAGTTGCACTGCTTACCTTGGAGAGCACCCAGCTGAAAGGCACATGCACATGGCTGCTACTGGCAGCACTGCTCTGACTGGCGCGGTGCTTTGCCGCCCAGAGCGCTTTCAGGCGCGCCTGCACGAACGCCGCTTGCTGCAGCACAAAGTCCCACGATGCAGGAACAGAAGAGCCTGTGACTGCTGCTGCTGCTGAGAGAGCTGGAGACGGTGCAGCAGCAAACGCTGGTAGTGGTGCTTTACCTGCGGCCGGTGTTGGGCGATTGTATGCAGGCGGCGGAGATGGCGCCGAGCGCTCCATCTCTTCCATCGCTTCGATCGGATCCATCGCTCGCCCATTTACTGCAACAATTTCAGCAATTTTTGAGTGCGGAGGCGATAAAACTCGAGCAGTAACAGCGTTTGGTTGTTAACTCTAACCATCTGACGTTGGTAACATTGACATTTTTGAGCTTAACAAGAATGCGCACTTTAATTAAGTTCGGCTCGTGTGTTCCTAAAGTCCGGCTTACTTAAGGTCAACGATACTGTAAACCTCGCAATATTTACAACTTGAATAGCTACACTGAGGGGTCCCTATTCACCAGCAACCCGACGACCTATGTTGACTCATAGTCGAACAACTCCTGTTCAGCTCGCAGAATGAGCAACCGCATCAGCGCAATTGCACGAAGGGTGTTACGCTTCTGGTTCATATAAACAAACACGAGAGCTGGTATGTTTAAAGACACACCCGCTCACACTCTGCATTTCCATACTGCCACTCGATTAGCCCAGGAGGTACCTCTTGAGCTTCGGGTCCCGGAGCACGCTGCGCAGCGACCAGTCGTTGTAGACCGAGTCGCCCGACACGCGCCAGCTCCAGAACGTCCAGCCGGCGTCCGCTTGGTTGAGCACCTTCGCCTGCGCCTCGGCGAACTCGTACAACTGGTTCTTGTTGTTGACGAACTTGTCCCAGGTTCCGAAGCTCCACTCGCCGATGAACAGTCGGTTGTGGTTCGCGCGCGACTGCCACTTGGTGACCTTGTCTTGGAACTCCTTCTTGACCGCGACGTTGATGATGTCGTAACCCGAGGTCTGCTCGTACCCCCACTTGAAGTACGGGTGCCACTCGACCCAGACGTTCTTGTACTGTGGCGCCTGCATGAAGCCGACCATGGTGTCCGGGTCCTGCTTGTAGAGCAGCGGCGCCACGCCGAGCACGCAATCGTTCCCCGTGGCGCGAACCGCCTTGTACGCGTCCTCGTAGTACTTGTGCAGCACACCTTCGTTCGTGGTCAGCGTCGGCTCGTTCAGGAGTCCGATGCCGAGGAACGCTGGCTCGTATCTGTACCGGTCCGCCAAGAACTTGGCCATCGTCAGCGTGTTCTCAACGTTCTCCGGGTACTCGCTCCAGTACGACTTTCCCCTCACAGCAGGGGACGAGTGGTCGTTACCGTTCTGCGACCCCTTGGCCGCGTGGATGTCCACGAGCACGGCGATGTTGTATTTCTTGGCCCAGTCCCAGATGAGCACGTCCAGGTACTTGAGCGTGCCCTTCGTGAACACCGACCACTCGGCCTTGCCGGATGGATCGTTGATGTCGAAGCCAACGATCCAGTAGCCGACTGGCACGCGCACCGTGTTGAGCCCAGCGTCCGCGATGGCTTTGATGTCCGCCTCGGTGATGAACGTGGCGTGGTGCTTCTCGAGCTGCGCGCGCGCCGTGTCCCGGTTCACGGCATTCGTGATGGCGGCGTACTCGCCGCTGAGCTTGACGTCTTCACTCAGTCCCTGCCAGAATTCGGCTTCCGTGCTCATCCAGTTCTCCACGACGAGCCAGCCGCCGAGGTTCACGCCGCGACTCTTGACTTGTCCATTGCGGATACTGTACTGGACGTGGGTGGTCTCAGCTTGGATGCCTGCAGCCCAAGCTTGGGGATGGGAGGTCTTGAGTACGAGGTCGGTCATGTTCACCTCCACAGACGGCGATGCAGTGACGACGGCGGTGACCAGCACCGCAAGAGCCCCCAGGAAAGTGGCTCGGCGCAGCATGATGAAGGAAGGACGGCAGTTGGTTGACTTGGAGGATTCCACTGGGCGTTTGTTGCTTGCTGGTGTGGGGTCAAATTTGATTGTGAGAGCGTCGAGTGCGCTGTCAACTTTGCTGGTCTACCACTGAGCGAAGAGGATCGATCTGTCGGAGGTCGTCAAGGAGAAGCCAAGAAGGAGCTTTTACTGGAAAGTTGTGCGGTCAACCCCAGCAGCGCACTACATAGCCGTCAACTTGGCCGTTCTGTTACCGTCATGGTATGCGCTGACAGGGCCTGTCGCCGACAATGTCAGAGGTGGTCGAAGAGAAATCAGGGGTCACTGGAGCAGTTACGTTCGATCCAAATCTGAGTACAAGTTGAAGCGCGCATTGTGCTGATTTGTGAGGAAGCTCGGGTGCAAAACTCACCCACACCCATACAGGGCGCGCATCACCAGATATAACATGTCAAGTGGTGCAACGGTACTTCTTTCATGTGAAAGAAAGTGTCCGACCGCCTCGTCTACGAGATCAAGTCTCACATTGACCCTCCACAAGCAGCAGCCCATTAATCTCCATGGAAACTGTGAATCAGGGATTTAGTGTCCCCTGGAGCCCCCGAAGAGAGGACGCCACTTCGGTAGCAAAGCGCCAGCCACACACGCGAGCGCAACAGGTAGGCAGCTCGTATACCATGAATTCAACGACAGGATGGATGCTTGACGGGAAGGTACTACCGTAATACCCTCTATTACCTATATCACATTTCGATAGACTTCCCGGTTCAAGTCGTCTCTCTGACTGGTCGGTCGTCCCCCTTTCTTCGGTCGACGAGCTTAACTTTACAAGTTTATGCTGCGCTTTCTCACTTGACACGCCGAACTTAGATTCGGATTGTGTACTTCTCAACAATCCCCCACCAGTGTCTGTACTGATGGAGGTTCAAAACCAGCCCAGGGCTGCCTTCGGAAACAGCAAGCCGCACCGTACTTGTTACGTCATACAACAGTGGGGGTGAAGTGTTCACATCACACCCTTGCCCATGGGAGCCACTGCCTCATCTAGCACCGCCTTCCCGAACAGCCACCTAAAGGCACCTTCTAAATCAGTGAGCTACTCTTCCTCGAAGTGACTCACTTCCCAGTGCTGTTATTCCGAATCAATTGTACTGTGACCCTCACAATAACTACACATATTCTCCGTTCCATTTGAAGCTGTTGATCGCAGTGTCAGTGATTCATGGACTCACGATCTCCGCAGTCGTCGTACCACTCACTTTGCAACCAACCAGTTCTTGACTTCGTTTCGGTTGCTGAATGTCCAAGTCCTTGAGGAAGGTGGACAACATTCTCAAGCGCGCTTAAATTTGAGGTCTGAATAGGAGCGGATCGACACAAGTCTTGATACCAAAGTATCAGAACCATGGCATCCACCTACTTTCGAGGCTTGGTTCGGGTCGGATTGCATCGGAACAAAAGCGCACGTCAACCAAGTGTCTGGGACCGCTGAGATCCAGCTTATTCGTTTACGGGTGTATACAGGTTGGCGCCTTCATTGTTCACCACAGTTTCTTTTTTTCTCGTAACTTTACAATCTAATGAGCTGCTCTCTACATAAGTATCTCTACTCCTTCTCGCTGGTATCCGATTTCCCATCATCGTCCGTCTTCCCAATCGACGAGATCAACCAGCTGCGCGTCTCCACCAGCGCCTTGCCGAGCAAGTTGGACCCGAACCAATCCACTCGCGTCTCTTCATTCAAGTCGCCCGTTTCGCGAAATTTGGCGTTCTCCCTGAAGGTCTCTTGGATCTTCTCCACACTGATGCCAATGCCCCAGATCGCATCGGATCGCGACGCTTCGTACAGATTCTTCTGCTCTGTTGCCAATAGAATCTCCTTGAGCTCTTCGTCCGACGAGAACTTGAGCTTCAGTGCTTCTACCATGAAGCCGTACCGCTTCTCGTTCCACACTTGGTCGTCGAAGTTTTGCACTTGCCGTCCGAGTTTCTTCACGACCGGCGGCGACTTGGCCTTCAAGATCGCGATCGCGACCTTCTCATTCTCGGGATCGAACGTTTCCTGCTTTTTCTTCATGAAGTACTGCTCGCTCGAGAAGAAGCGCTGCCCGTTTTCGTCCTCGAAGCGGCACGGGTGGAAGTTGCTCAGACAGCCAAACTTGGGGTCTCGCTGCCCGTAGAAGTACACGGCGCTCTTGGTCTCCAGCGACTGCATCTTGGGCTGCTGTTTCTTCTTGGATGCCCTGGGCGGCATTCGGGGGGATTCAAGTGTTGGTGAGAAGGCAAATTGAAGAATGAGAGGAGAATGCAACCTAACGGTTACCGACAAACAGGGAAGGAGGCAGTTGCAGCAAGTGCAACGACCTTCACTCATGAGCACCTTTGTACCCATTTGTCTCAGTCGAGTGAGTGATGGTTGAATTGATTGGGTTCCTTCACAGCCAACCGATTAGATTTCCTGTGCTCAACTGCGAACGAACCCCGTTCAATTGCTTTCTCGCGTGTGTGCTGGTGATGTGGATATATTGTTTTATCGTTGCGTGTATTATTGCTGTTGCTGTGTGTGTGTTTTTTGCAAAAGAGATAGGGCTTATTGAGATGCCAGATGCTGCTGTTGCTGGTCGTGGATCCACTTCTCGATCGTCGCCTTGAGCTCCACGTTCGGCTTCAGCTGGTCCGCTGTCAGCGGCGCGCGCGTGAACGGGTCGCTCTGGTCGTTCAGCAAGTGCTGCGTGATGGTCGAGCGGTCCATTGTGTACCCACTCGTCGGTAGAATCACTGGGTCTTTCATCAGCGTGAACATCAACGGGTCTAGGTATTCTTCGGGGATCTCGCCGAGCGTCTCGTCCAGGTTCGACATGCTCTGCGCAGCCTCGGCCACTTGGCCCACAAAGACCTGGTACAGCGCGATCGAGTCAGGCGGGAGCAGCTTTGTGCGCTCCAGAATCGTTGCACACTTGCTGAACACCTGCGCATCGTAGTAGCCGTTCGTCGCCACGGCTTGCTGGAAGCTCGGGTAATGCGCAAAGTGCAGCAGCGTCTCGACGATCTCCTTGAGCATCTCCTTTGGTCGGAATTTGTACTGCTCTGGGTTGTTCACCTTGAGCTCCAGTCCACGCGGTCCAGCCAATTTCACCAGCACGCTGTTCAGCATGCTCACCAGACGATCTTCCAGCTCAGGCATCTTCACAAACGGCTCTTGAATCTCAGACGTCAGGTACGACATCATGTGGATCGTCTCGTTCGCCAATTGCAGACTTGACGTCACGGTTCGCTCCTTGTCCGCGAGCAGACTCTGCTTCTGCTCGCGCACGCTCTCTTCGAGCGCCATCCAGCGTGCGACGTCCTGCATCTCTTCTTGCAGCAGCTTGATCTCCGGAAGACTGATCAACGCGTCGGTGACCAGGCCGTTGATGTGATTCATGAGTCCGTGGGCAAACTTGACAAAGTTCTCGCGGTCCTCCGAGATGCGCAAGAACGCGGCCTTGTGGCCGGGCTGCTTCCATAAATATTTGAGCAAGCACGCAATGTTGTAGCGGTGCTCGAGCTTCTCGTAAAAGCCCGTGTGTTCCACGTCACCGTAGAGCGCCAGCAGACACGGCGCCAGGTGCTGCTGCGCCAACGGGTTCGACGTGAGCAGCTGGATGCCAAAGGGCGTGCCCGCGGTCTGGCGCTCGTCCGACTCTTCAGTGGGGAGGAACACGCGGAAGAGCACCTCGCTCATCTTGGCGCGCAAGTGCGGGCTGCGCACATACGCCGGGCTAGACAGCACGATCAGGATCATCTTGAGCAGGTCGTCGAGCGCAAAAGTCTGCAACGCCTGGGGCTGTAGCCGCGCGACAAATATGAGCACCGAGCAGATATCGTCCACAATGTGCTCGGGGATGTGCTTGAGCAGAGCGCGCTGCGCTGGGTCTGGCAGCGGCAGCTGGAGCTGTCCGTCGCCGCTGCTAGTGTTCTTGCCGCAGCAGATCGCAGTCACCACGGCCGACGAGAGCAGCACGAAGCGCAGCACGTCGTGCAGCAAGTCGGGATGCAGCAGCTCGGCGTCAAACACCATCTTGGACGTCACCAGCGTGTCGAAGTGTGCACGCAGGCGCGGATCCGCGTTGTTGTTCATGCGGCTCTGGAAGTACGACAACTGGCGCAGCAGGCGCATGTACTGGCCCATGGCCGACACAGGACCAATGTGCACGGCACGCGCAGTGAGGAAGTAGCAGCGCGTGATGAAGTTGAAGTCGCTCGCGACGTTCGCCACGGAGCGCTCGTCGGCATCCGAGGTGTTGCCCAGCAGCTTGGTCACGTCAAACGGGAACACGGGGCTCTGCACACCGAGAAAGTCCGCATTGATCAAGTGCGCTTTCTTGGTCTCCGGCGGCATGAACGGACCGCAGAGACGCAGCAACACCATCGTCAGGTTCAGGATCGTGCCGTTCGACGACGTAATGTTCACGTCCGGGTTCTCCTTCGCGCGCTCGGCGTTCACGCTCATCGCCTGCTCGAGCCACGTGAGCACGTGCTCGCGCGTGACGCCACCGGCCTTGAGCAGCAGCTTGAGGATCTCCGTGGTCGCGTTCTGCACGGTCGAGAGCTTGTTCTGCAGGCTCTGCACCGAGTTGTCCACGTCGGTCTTGGTCCGTTTCGTGATGTTCGCAAACATCTGCGCGACCGCGGGGTCCTGGCCCGAACTAAAGCGCAGTAGGATGCCCAGCGCGGTCGCATCTTGCAGGCGGCGGCCAGTGAACGGCGGCGTCAACAGAAAGCCCGGGATAGCCGTGAACACCGCAGCGAGAGCCTTCACGCGGCACAGCACCGTGATCACGTACATGTTGCGGTAGAAATCCGACATGAGCGACGGCGGGTTGATCAGAAAGAGCTCCGAGATGAGTTTCTGGAAGATCGGACCGAAGATCGTGAACGTCGAGCCGCTCTGCTCCAGCTCCACGGTGATCGCTTCGATGAACTCGGGCGTCAGCGCGTTGCCCTGCTCGCGCACGAGCTTGTCGAACGCGTCCACGTTGATGGTTCCGGCCTCGAACGGGAAGAAGTCGGGCTCGGTGAGCGCCGTCGCGCTGTAGTTGACGCACATCTCTCGAATGCTCACGATGCAGTTCTCCGCGTCCTGCTTCTCTTCGGGGCTCAGGCGGACGTACGGCGACTGGAGCTTCTGCAGCTCGTCGCGGCACCGGTAGAAGCACTGCTCTAGGTACTGCACCACCGCGAGCGGCTGCGGCGTACCCGAGAGCTCCACGGGGTCCACGACAATGCGCGCGTACAAAATCTCGCTCACGTTCGCCGACGTCATCTCCGTGACGCCGTTCTGGTCGACAAAGTCAGACATGTAGAAGTACGCGCGGTCCACTGCCGCGACGCTGGACGAGAGTGTGAGCTGCAGCGTGCGCTGGATCATGTCGTTCACGTACGAGCGCGGGTGGCTCGCTGAGCGCTTCTTCACGATCTTCTTCGGCTCGGTCGACGCAGCAGCAGCAGCCGGAGTGGATGGCGCTGGCGCTGGCGACACAGCCTTCGGCGGATCATTGACTGCGACCGCGAGCTTCATCTCCGCGTCACTCGTAGAGACCACAAGCACAGCAGCTGGCTTCACTGTCGCTTGAGCTTGAGCTTGAGCCTGTTGCGCCTGCTGCTGCTGTTCTTCTTGGAGCTTCTGCAGTCGCTCGAGACGCTTCTGGCGGATCTCGTCGGCCGTGGGCACGACCGCGGGAGCTGCGTCGGACGAGAGCGTGTTGCCAGAGCCGGCGTCGTCGCCCTTCATCTCCTCGTCCCCATCGTTGCGGCCCTGCAGCCACGCGCTCACCCAGCCAGACATGCTTCCTGAGCTTCTTCTTCTTCCTGGTGGTGGTGGTGGTCGGGAGCTTTTCGCGCTTGGATTCCTTCCACTCCAATAGAAGCAAGCAGCGCTTCGAGAGAAAAGAAAGGGGATCGAGAGTTTTATTATCAGCGCCAGAAGTAAACGGTCGGAGGCACAGGATCCACTCAAATAGAGGCGCACAGAAACCGGAAGCGGGATACTGAATGCGCGAAAAGTATACGACCGACTTACTCAGCCAGCCACCGAAAAACTGTTGGTTGGCTTTGAAAATGGCTGGCTGGTTTGCTTCAAGCTTGACCAGCTCAGCCACCATTGTATCAGCATCGTGCAACGCTGCGTTACGTTGTATCGTAACGCAACCGTTAGTTCATGCAAGGTGGCCAATATTCCTCAACCCACCATTGGATTTTCTGCGTTTTGGAAAGCTTGCACCTCCTTGGAGTGGGTAGGCAGCGATGCGAGTGCTCGCCTTCCGACTTCTTTGTGGTTTTGTTGGCTGAGACACGTTCGTGGCTGCAGAATTTTGATCCCGATTCCCACTCAGGAGGCAGCAAGTATACAGCTCATCACTGTGCTGCAATGTTATTATTGGTCTTCCTGCCATTTCCGACCTGGCTTCGCAAAGTGTCCACCTCACTCAGTACGCGTAGTGTGTTGTGAATGGATCCGCTCGTCATGTCTGTTTGACAAGAGTCCAAACTTCAAAGAATATGGATCCGTTCGTTGGGAAAAGAAATTTTATGAAAGCAGCCACTAAAATCGCTCAAAATTCAACTTGGACCAGTCGCATTTTCGCACTCACTTGTGATCAGCATCATCTGAACAATGGGATGCCATTCCACTCGGTACCTCACAATTGAAAAAACCTCCGCAGTCAAACACGACAAACTAGAAATGAACAAGCTATTCGGTCGTGGCAAAGACCGCCACAGCGTCGGCGATGACGACGAGCTCAACTCGTGGTTGTGCGACGACCGCTCGTATCGGAACAAACCAAAGTCGCCAGCAGCACAGGCAGCAAAGGAGAGCCATGCATGTCAACAAGCGGAGCCCCCTCCAGTCCTTGTTATCAGGTACCTCTGGGACAGAAGCTACAGCCAGGGGCTCGAGTTTGGTCGTCAAGTGCCAGCACCAGAAGCGCCAGCGTCGATGAAGCAGCTGCTACCCGCAGTCTACTGGCGTCCAGGGTCCGAGACCTCATTGGGTATCACGCTCGACGTGGAGACCACGACGCGACAGATCATCGTGATTCACTCGACACGGCGCGACATCCGTGCAGGCTCGATCCTCGTTCGGGTCGCTGGCCAGCCCATACGAGAGGACAACTTCCACGCACTGCTCAAGGCTGCAAAGGAGTCTCGAGGGATCACGATCTGCTTCGAGTTCGCGCCAGCTCCGGCGCCTGTGATCGTGAAAAAGCCCAACTACGAGCTCGCAGCGCTCGGCGTCGACAAGGGCTCGTTTGAGCTGGTCGCAGTGGACGGCTGTCCGGTGCGGTACCTCACGCTGCAGGACATCTACCAGCGGATCCACCACAGCAGCGATAACATCGCGTCGCCGACCTGCGAGATGGTCTTTGAGAGGATGAGCCACTACACCTCACCAAGCCAGGGACAGAAGCGCTCTTCCTCAGGCGATACCGGCAATAACCATGGAAACAACAACCGGCAGAACGACAGCAACGCTGTGGTGAAAGGCGCGCAGACGGCCGCGATCGTGACGGCACTGGCCGCCGCAGCGACGATCGCAGGCGCGCTGTCGTAAGGAAATGGTCGCGGCAAATGGGGTTTAGAATGCCCCAGATTTTTGTTATGATCTGATGATGAGTCAGATGGCTACATTTTTTCAGTTTTGTGACATGCGATTAATGACGAAACTTCAACAAGGGACATGTTGGTGATGTTCGTGAGCAGAATCGGTCTTCTCGTAAATATGTGCCTTCCTACTCGGGAGGACCCAGGGCAAAGAACCTCTAGACTGGGATCACAATCTACAGGAGATAATGATGGTTGCGATACAGTACAGAGCAGTGGACGATTCTGGCGTTTGCTTTGTTGATGATCGCAAGCGCCATGGACTACAGCAGCACGTCGCGCAGCCGCTTCCAGAGCTTGGGCTCCATCTTCTCCATGGCGTCGTAACTGACGCGATTCACCTCAAACACCACGCTGGGCTCTGTGGCTTTCACCGACACATAGCGGTACTGTCGTGCGAAGAAGTCCACTTCGCCAAACATGGCTTCCGACAGCACAGACTCGCGCAAAACCAAGCTGTCTTTGTCCAGGGATAGTGGAGCTGAAGCTAATGAACCGTCATCGCTGTTTATGTAGAGCGCGACGCGACCCGCGGCTACAAAGTAGAAATGATCGGGGACCTCTGCGACGTGGTAAAACTCGTGATCTGCTGGCACATCGAGCTTCTTGAAGAACGCGTCCACACCAGCAAAGTGGCTAGAGTCATCCGGTTCGCCCACGAACCGGTGCAACAGCACGCTCATGGAGGACGCAAAGCGCTGCTCGTCCGTGACGAGCACGTGGTTCGTCATCTCATCCAGTAGCTGGTCCTCACACCACTCGAGCGCCGAGTCTGCTGTCGGATGGAAACAGTTTTCATCGTCAGCAACGATCTCATTCCCCAGGAGCAAGGAGCGGATCTCAGGACGCACGTCTGCGAAGAGCACCGTGATGCTGTGGCGCTTGCACATGTGCTGCAGGATCATGAACGATGACCGAGTAACGGAGGCGTCTAAGCCGGAGACGCGACCAAAGTCCATGACGACGAACTGCGCGGGCAGGGTCTGGGCGTTGTGTGTGGGGCTACTGACGTCAAGACACTCGAGGAGGGAACTGTCCGCATTGGTCAAATGGGTCATTGGGAGGCTGGATTGTGGACTGTTGTGTCCACCAGAATGTCCACCAACGCGTCCAAGCAAAGTGGACAGGTACCGCCTTGCCATTTGACTGAACGTGTGATTGTCGTTGCGTGTAGAAGAACTCTATCAATCTTGCGCACGAAGACCGCTCTCTGGGCGTCCTCCAGGATCTGCACGGACGAGCCGAAGAACAGGCCGCCGCAGAGCTCCAGGTACGCGATCGCGCCGCGCTTCTTCGCGAGCGTCGTGCGCGCCACGTACTTGCGCACAGCAGGCGACGAGCGCGCCTTGCGGGTCACGACGCGCGCTCGGGCGTACCCGAACAGGAAGTTGAGGACCGCGAAGCCGATGCCCAGCAGGATGCCGAGCTCGAGCGACACGCAGTTGATCGCGAGGAACGACAGCCAGAGCACGGCGTACTCGCGCGGCAGCAGCTTGCGGTAGACCTTGACGAACCACTCGGCCATAAGGTCGATCGCGGCGAAGAAGAAGTGCGGCAGGAAGCTCATGACCGAGAGCGGCAGCAGCACGACCGCGACCTCGGCGGCGATCACGCACACGCCGACGACGCGCGAGTTGGCGCCCGAGCGGTAGGTGAAGATGGTCTGCGAGAAGATGTAGGAGCCCGTGTAGCCTCCGAGCAGTCCGTTGACGACGTTGGACCAGCCGACGCTGGACAGCTCGTGGTTGATGCCGAGCTGCTGGCCCATGTCCATCTCGATGGCGACGACGTCCAGACAGGATGAGAACGCCACGACGAACACCATGCCGAGCCACGTGGGAATCTGCTTGGACATCTCCGACCAGTACACCTGCGAGAAGTCGAAGAGGTTCCACATCTGCACGAGGTCGGACGCCGGGGTAGCTGGCGAGATCAGTCCGCCTTCGCGCGCCTCGTTCATGCTGTAGCCGGCGATCGGCAGCAGCGCGTAGAAGACGAGCGGCAGGTCGAGGATGCACGCCGGCATCGCGAGCGAGCTCTTGCATCGCTGGGACACGACCACTAGCAGGAAGCCGCCGAGGACGCCAGGGACGCACAGTAGGACGTTCTTCCAGCTCTCCAGGATCGGCAGCAGCGACGAGACGTCGTCGGCCATGAGTCCCGTGCTCTGCGACAGCCCCGCGTAGAAACAAAAGAGACCGATGTACGCCAAGTAGCCGCCGATCACGGGCATCGGCATGTACGACACCAGACCCGCGAGCTTGAAGCGACCGAGGAGCACGAGGCACACACCCAGCGCCGCAGTCGTGATGCCGATCGTCACGACCACCGTGGTCACTTTCGCCTCGAGCGGCACCTGCTTCTCGCCGGGCGAGTTGCAGATCGACGTGGCCATGGTGTCGAGGAAGATCAGCCCCGCATCCTGCATCTGGCCGATGGCGAACGGCAGCGGGCTCAGCAGCGTGAACATCACCTGGTGCACGACATTGGAGAGCATCACGAGCTTGGAGAGCGACGGCATGAAGGTGGCGAAGTCCGGGTGGTTGAAGATGATCGCCGCGTAGCCGTAGGTGAACGGGATCGCCAGGATCGAGCTGATCACACCGTAGAGCAGCGAGTTGGTCAGGTTCTCGGCATTGAACTTGGCTTTATTGGTGCTGCTTGTGGTATTATCGATAGTGCTGTCGATCTTGATGTAGTGGTCCCCTTTGTCCTTGGCGTCGTCCTCCAGGTTGACGCTCCGGCTGCTCAAAGTGACAAGCGTGGTGTTGCTGCGGGACGACTCGTTCTCCCACAGCTGGCGGATATCCGATGCGTCCGAGTTGGTCATGTTGACAAACGAGTCGTTGCTGAGCGCTCGAAAGTACTTGCGGTCGACTGAGCTACCAGCAGCAGCGCTAGTTGAAACACCGGCCTCTGGGTCGTGGAACTCGTCCATGGAGCCACTACTGAGGCGTCGCACTCGTCTAGACATGCTGTGCAATGGGAACTTGGAGGCTGCAGGTGGACATTGATTGATTCCCTGGCCCGCAAATTGGAGAATGAGCAGGTTGCACGTTATTAAATAGTCGTCGCCGACGCACTCGGGAGTTTCATATGTCCAGCTTTGCTCGGCTTTCGTCCTCGATACCAGAGCCGTAAATCAGTCCAGGCGGATGGCGAATGTGCCTCGCAGATGTGTAAAATCATCAGAGTCCATGGAGACGTATCCATCTGGGAGACTGGAGGACGAATGTACCAAAGCGTCCAGAGGATCAAGCAGCTATGGGAGGCACGACAAGTAAGTAAGTCTTAGTGCCGCTGCTATGCACTCCACCAAAACAACTAAACCCAGGGCGAGAATTGTTGACCGACCCTAACTACAGTATTGAAAAAGTATTCAAAGCTACATAATTTGTACATATGGCCTTCACCAATGTGTAGGCTTTTGTGGACTCGACGCGAGACCAACAGCTAGACCAACCTCAAGCCACGGAACACTGTGAAGCCAGGAGAATGAAAAACTAAACCAACCAGAGTCGCCAAGTAACGGGACCACCTGAACGCCAAGAGGTTCTGTACCTAATGTTTTGCTGTGTTGGCACCGCCCACCCCTCCTTAGGCAAAGAAAAGGCACATAGCGTCTGTTCAGACACTGCGGTTAGTGTTTTCTACGTAGTTGTTCATTTCCCACCCTAAACTTCAATCATGTGAAGTGATTTTCTGTTATTTGATCCCAACAAGCAGAAACTGATTTGAATTGATTTCAACCATTTCCGTCGGCGTTACTCATGCAATTGTTTGGATTTTTATCCGTCAGCACCACACACACACCAACCTCCAAATCAGCTCCACTGTGCATTTCGCCATGAGATTTCCGCATGGCCCCACTGGCTCCATGCGGCAATTTGTTATAGTGCTCGCAGCTGGGAGGGAGGTGGTCGCCACTAAGATTCATCAAGATGGTTCGTTTTTCAGATGCGTGGTGAGCTTGCGCTTGGCATTTTTTTCTCAAACGGTCAGTATTATTCTAGTTGAATGGTAAGATGCCCCCGGAATGAATCCGCCAACTGGAGATCTAAAAGCTGCATCCACAGTATCCATGATTATCACCACGCCTCACGGATACGCACTGTGGACGAATCTGAGGATGGTGGTGATGGTGGGGGTGCAGCCATCTCACGGCCCTTTCATACAGTTGAATACATTTCGAATCGTACTGTATATAAAGTTCACGAGCTACAGTTTTTTTCGCAACTCATGCTCAGCCTACGACCACCAATCAATCACAGTGATAATTTACATGAATTATAGAGTAGCAGAAGTATAAGGCTTCTCACATGGACCTGAAAGATGTGGCCATCCATAATTCAATCATTCAGTTCGCCATCGCGCCACCACACACACCAGCAGCATCAGCAGAACAAACAACAGCAACTCAAGAGTGCGCTGAGTCGTTGTTGCTTGCTTGACGCTGCTCTTAATGAACGGCCTGCAATGCCACTGTAAACTTGGAAACTGGCCGCGTGTTGAGGAAGAGCTCTGTAATAACACTGCAGCAAGTGACCCCAGGAGCGCCTTCTAGGCCCCGAGAACACACCAACAAACAACAGCAAGGGGCCAGCAATTCTATCCAAATGGTACCAGATCGGGGAATACTTTCTATGGGCAAGATATTCGATTCAGGTGGTGGTGGCATGCCATATTTTGCCATAATATATTGCAAAGAAAAGCCTCCAAACTCACTGTACAGCATAGGTCCAGCCACCAAATGAGCTTTCCATGCATGCTTTCGGGTTGATTTTTTGAAATCTGCTTTAGCTACAAATCCAGCACGCATCCAGTCTCTCGCGTGGCTCTTTCTCTCCATCAAAAACCTCGAAGACAATTTCGTACGGACGTTTACCTACTGGTAAACCTGGTAAGGGAGGAAGGATTGGTTATTTGTGCTGCAGTAGGTGTCACCAGGCAAGAGATGCATCTCTACAGTACGTGCTGATTGATGGCTTTCCAAACAGAGAATAAGAAGATCCGCCCACCGACCTCCTCCAGTCGCGCTGATTGCGATGCCTTATTTAACACTGACTCACTTACCTTTCTTCGACCCCACAGAGAATTCAGCAGTCGAGCAGAAGAGACGCAGTCGTCTCCCTCCAGACAACAAATTCATTCCAGCGTGCTGCAGTGCTAGACTAGCGTCACGACTCTAGATCCCTTCGTCTCCGGGGTCCCGAGTCCCTTCCTTTTCATTTGACCACTCCAGTATCCGATACTCCACCAGTGACGCACAACCACCAGCTAACAGCGACAAATGCCAGGCAGCTCACCAACAGGACGATGTACCAGCGAACCCGACGAATTTCAAGACTCGGACGCTACTGTGTGGATGGATTAGAAGCACGACAGCAGCCTCGGTAGTCAATCCGCCGGCTCCATGAGAGACCCTGACGAGTCAAGATCGCATGACCTCACTGATCTGTACGCCTACCTCAATGGCGTGAACAGCAGCAAGTCCAGCCTCACGTATTCGTTCAACAGCAACAGCAGCAACTCAACCACCAGCAGCCGAACCAGCAGCATCAATGCCGAGAACCTGACCAACTCGCTGCTCTACGGTGTGATCAGCTCGATCCTGGCGATCCCGTTCACCTACGGCTACGCGGCGATCATCTTCAACCACCCGGACTTCGCCACCTTCATGCCGTCGCTCTCC